>JAXQQM020063578.1:0-56317 GCA_034641835.2 Pinus albicaulis | reverse complement strand
ATGTCACTAGTTGAGCTCCAAAGATGTCCTTTCTTCCACCACATTCCACTCCATTTCCTTTGTCAATTATTAATTACAGGCTCAAATGATCAATAGAATTAATTAAAATTTCTTTAATAATGTATATCATGACCAACTTGCTATGTTTTTATGATTTTTTCATTGTAGTACTTTTTGAACTAGATCTAGCTACAAAATGCAGACATTCTGTAGCTAGTTGCCGATTCTGCAGCTGTCTTCATGTCTACGCAGGTTCCAGGTGTCATCTCAGAGAAGAAAAAATATGGTCATATTCCACAGCATTCCCTCATCATTTGTTGCTCTCCACGAAGTTTGAACGGAATTCTGTAGGTGGTTATGCACGTGGGAACTCAAACTAGAAGATAGACTCCTAATAGGACAAGGACAATCCAGATGTCCTTAATCATATTACGAGACCACCATTAGAGTTCTAGTTTGATTCTAATTTGGAAAGACAATTATCCCTAGGTTATCTCAAGACAGTCATGTAATTTTGTTATAAATATGGCTCGGGAAACCGAGGGACAAGGTTAGATTTTGTGTTTGACTGCTAGATTTCAGAAGTCCGAAAAACACTCTGTTTTAAAGTAATTTATCTTTTTAATGAAAGAATCATCACTTTATTGAAAGCGCTGAGTCAATCTTGAAGTAGATTTTGCGTGCTACTTCGATGGTAGAGGGCCCCTGCTACCTGAGCAGCTTTGTTTATACGGCTTAGATAAGTATTTTAGTCTCGTTTTTCATTTCTAGCTTAAGCAGGTTTCTGAAGTTTATGTTTCATACTTGTTTACGTTAATCATCACAACTAGAGTTACTCTTATAAACTCTTCCAAAATATCATCACGATGAATAAGGCATAGCTGTGGTGTTGTAGATTTTAGTTGCATTTCCTTTTGAATGTTATGATTTATGCTTGTTTACACTAAGTGTCATAGCCGGTCTTACTCCTACAAACTCTTCCAAAACATCATTAACAATGAATAAGAAACAGCTGTGGTATCTTTAGATCCTAGTTGTATTTGCTTTCAAATCTTATGTTTATGTTCAACTGCATTGAATAATACAGCCAGACTTGTTTTTACAAACTCTTCCAAAATATCATTCATATTGAACGAGATGGGCTGTAGAATTCCATAGACTAGTTGCATGTTAATTTAGTTATAACACTCCAGAAGTTGATTTCATTTAGTTCAGCTCTGTCACTACATTTCAAGTTTGATAATGGCATTCTAGTTTAACTCCGTTCACTGTACTTCAAGTATATTAGTAGCACTCTAGTTCAGTCTCAGTTCATTTTGTTTCAAGAAAAGATTAATGGCATTATAGTTTAGTTGTAGTCACTGTATTTTAAAATTGATAGACCGCGTTCTAGCCTAGTGTTATCCATTGTATTTCAAGTAGTACTAGTTGTCAAAATTATTCTCTCGGCCTTCATTATTTATAACTTACTTTTGTTCTGAATTTATATTGATACATCATCACATGAACAGGAGTCAGTAAAATTATTTTAAGGCTTTGATTATTCTGCAAATCTTTTACAAATTCACCTATAGCCTTTTTCCCAAACATTATTCTAGAAAATCTCTAAACTTCTGAATAAGGCCTAGTAGTGATAAGTCAAGTTGCAGAATAGGGTAACTTCAGCATCATAGGTTAATCTAGAACAGAAACCTTACTATGTTACAAATAATCATTTTTTTTTGTATTATTGTGAGTTGATTGTTTATTTAGGAGAACTTCATTTACACTTGTCCATTTCTCAAGCTCTTCCAACACATATTTAATGAATGAATTGGATAGGTTCAAGCTCATGTTGTGATTTATTTCCTTGCAATGAAGTCATTATCAAGCTTTTCATTTTTTGTTTTCCATCCATAGTTTAGGCTTTGTTATATTTTAATATAACCAATAGCTTTTTTTCACCAACACTTAGTTCTTTCCCTTTTCAAACATAAAACCATAAAACCAAAAAAATCATAAAACACTAAATGCAACGTAGTGAGAAACAAATACCTAGGCACATATAGTGCACCACACTTCAGTATTTTACTAGCCCTGGTTGACAATTAATGAACTCAATTTAGGAACACTAAGTTGAGCACAAACATGTTGGCGCCATTGTATTTGAAGTGTAAACTAGGTAGCCTTGCTCCTTAACTCAAAAAAAACAATGATAATAAGTAGAGAGAGAGAGACTCAGGGGTAGATTCATAAGAAGCGAGAAGCTTGATTCCTAGAACACCTCTTGTTTCACCAAGCACAAGAACGAACACCTCCAACTTCCGGACAAAATTCCATCCTTTACTGATCATAGATTTACAGAAGACTTAAGATCAGATATTCCATCAGAAAGACCTTCCACTTCATTCACTGAACCTATCTTAGAAGGAGATTCAAGGACCCCTGCTAGAGACATAAACTTTTCCACTTCCACAGAAGAATCAAGCATGGCAGAAGAAGGGGGAGGAGGAGTCTTCAATGGATAACATACACTATTTGGAGGAGGTAGAGGTAGAGGTAGAGGAGAAGGGAGTAGAGGTGCAGAAGGAGAAGGAGGTAGAGGTAAAGAAGGAGGCAGAGGAAGAGGTAGAAGGGAAATGGGAAGCTCTTTTTGGTTTCCTATAGTAGATGAAGAAACCAATGCAACTATCAAAAATATTTCACCCTCTGTCCTTCCAAACTTTTATGGACTCAAAAGTGAAGATCCTGAAACCTTCCTATTTGAATTTGAAGTCCTATGTAGAACCTATGATTACTTACAAGATGCCCAAAAACTTAAACTATTCCCTTCAACATTGAAAAGAGCAACATTGAAGTGGTTTATGAGTTTGATCAACAGTTCTATTAGGACATGGGAAGATATGAAACAAGCATTTCTAGAGAGTTATTTGGATTATTTTATGCCAGTCAATCATAAGGAGGAAGTGTTCAAGATGATACAAAAAGAAGATGAAAACCCGGAAGATTTGTTGGAGAGATTTCATTAGAACATCAAAAGAGAAAAAATGGAGAACTTAGATCAAGACACTTTGAAAGCTCTCTTGTTGAAGACAATTAGGGATGAATGGTTGGATATCCTTAACATGATGGGAAAAGGGGATATATCTTAGCTCACATTACCTTAAATATATGAGTTATGTATTAACCTTTCAAGAGGGAAATCCAAAACTGTAAAAGGCTCAAGAGACCCTGCTCTTGCAAGGGCAAGTAAGTCTGCTTCTGGGACAGTAAGTAGGGTAGAAATAGGACATATGCTTGATGATTTAAAATCTGATATCTTAGGGAGTCTTAGTGAACGAATAGACACCCTTAAGTTACAAAACAAGCAAAAAGCTGAATCTGATGCCTTAGAAATCTTTTGTCCCAAATGTAGAAAGAAGCATGCCTTGAGAGAGTGTCCTTTGGATGCAAAATTTGTAGAGACACCATGTAATTTATTCGAAGAAAAACATGAAACCAAGAGATGTCCTTCACTTCCTGGTCTTAAAGCTGTCTTTCAAGAGGAAACTCCTACAAATTCTACAGAATCTCTCAATTTTGTCTCTAGAAGGCCTTGGAAAGGACCTCAAACACAAGGGTTCCATGATCAAATGTATAACCAACCTCCACTAAATTGGAATTCTTGGCAGCAACCTTGGCCCCAATTTCAAGATCAATCTCAAGCTTGGGCACAAGGAGCACAAAATCCCTATGGAAGATACTCTCATTACTATCAATATCCACCATCCTATCCACCATACCCACATTTTTCTCCTCAAAATCCTCAACAAAATCCACAGAACCCACAACATCAAAATCAACCACTCCCATTACCATTTCCTCAGAAATCAAATCAGTTTCACCACTCGGCCATACCAAACCCCATGATAAAAATCCTCAGAATACATACATGATAGAAGGCCAACAATTTCCAACTTATTTAATTACTCCTCTAGACCTTAGTGATGTTCAACTTAGGTCTGGAAGAAAACTTGAAAAGAGGAAACCTTCTGTGATCATACAAGAACAAGACAACTCTGAGGAAGATTCTCTACGGGAAAATAAAAGTATTGAAGAAGACACATCTTTTCAGGACCCAAACATTGAAAAATCAACACAAAAAGAACCAATAATTTCAAATCCTTTATTAGAGCAACCATCAATATCCACTTCTACACCTCCTTTTCCAGAAAGATTACAAATTGATAGAGGTGTAGAAAAAAAAATTATGGTGCGTATTATCATTTCATAGATGAGCTGAGAAATGTTTGTATTAAGATCCCATTATTGCAAGCTATCAAGGAAATTCCAATCTTAGCAAAAACAATAAAGGAGTTGAGCATGAAGAAAACAAGAAAAAGAATAAGAGAGACAAAGAAAATTCAACTGGCAGGAAAAATAGTAGATATCATGATGGGTAAGATTTCTATTCCAAAGTATCTAGACCCAGGAAATCCAGTTGTCAAAATTCATATCAATGGAATTGAGATCCAAAACACACTCGTTGATTTAGGAGCAGCAATCAATATCATGAGTAGACAAATCATGGATAAATTGAAACTTCCTAATCTTCTTTTTACACCCACATTATTACAATTAGCAGACAGATCTGTGATTAAACCTAATGGGGTAATAGAAGACATTCCAGTGTCCCTAGATTCTTGGGAGTACCCTAGTTCTGATCCTAACTCCTAAGAATATCTAGGAGGCATCCTATTATATTAGGAAGACGTTGGTTAGCTACGGTGATGCTTTCATTAGTTATATATCGCGATGATATGTATATCTCTGATGGTAATTCAACTAATAAATTCACTTTGTATCCTACAGCAAGGACAATTACAGATTTATATGATACTCGATGGATAGAGGATGAAGAAGACTTACAACCTCTCTTCACAATTTCGAGAAATTAGTGAAGATAGTCAAGTCCCGAATACTTTAGAAAGCTTTGAATCATCTCCGAATACAAACATGAAAAATTTCAAGAAGAATCCAACATTGAATTTTTATCATCAAGGCAGATGTCTCTCTATTCCATGGATAAATTTGGCAGCTCTACAATTGAGATATTTCCAGGCAAAACTTTAAACATAAACAAGAACCTAGAAAAATCTCAACAAGAAGAGCTAGTCAAAATTTTACAGAGACATTTTTTTGCATATGCATGGGAGTACACTGATATGAAAGGGATAAGCCCCAAGACTTTCACTCATCACATCTACAAAGAGGAAAATTGTAAACCAATCAGACAACCTCAAAGACGGATGAATCCAAATCTTAGGGAGGTTGTTAAAGAAGAATTGCAAAAATTGTTGAATGTCAACTTTATCTATCCTATTTCAGATAGTCAGTGGGTTTCTCCTTTGGTAATTGTGACAGATAAAAATGGTAAATGGAGGGTATGTATTGACTACTGAGAATTAAACAAAGCTACTCTTAAATATCATTTTCCCCTACCTCTCATAGATCAGGTGTTAGATACCTTAGTTGGCAAAAAGTAATTTTCATTTCTAGATGGGTTTAGTGGTTATAATCAAATTCAAGTAGCACTTGAGGACCAAGAAAAAACCACATTTACCTGTCCTTGGGCTACCTATGCTTACCGAGTATTGCCATTTGGATTATGCAATGCAACATTTCTAGGGTGGTAAGTAGGAATTGAATGAGATCTAATACATGATTGTGTAGAGATATATATGGATGATTTCACGAGTTTATGGAAACAAATTTGAAAGCCTTAGCAAACTTGGAGAATTTTTTAAAAATATGTAAAGAAAATCTTTCATAGTCATGAGAAGTGTTTTATGATGTTTGAAATTGTTTTAGGACATCACATTTCAGGGGATGGGATTAGAGTTGATGAGTCAAAAGTTGAAGTCATCTCTAACTTATATATACCAAGTTGCCAAAAAGATGTTAGGATTTTTCTTGGATTTACAGGACATATCGAAGGTTTATAGAAAAATTCACCAAGATAGCATCTCCACTTTTCAAATTACTTACCAAAGACTATGAATTCAAGTGGAATCCTGATTGCGAGTTAGCCTTTAAGACCCTGAAAACAAAAATCTCTGAAGCACCTATTTTAAGGGGACCTAACTGGAAGCTACCTTTTCATATTTCAACGGATGCCTCAGATACAGCTCTAGGAGTAGTATTGGGACAAAAAGACCTGATTCCTTATGCCATCTATTATACAAGTAAAAATTTGACTCCTTCAAAGTTAAATTATACTGTAACTAAAAAAGAGTTTTTAGCTGTTGTTCATGCCATAAAAAAATTCAGACACTATATAACAGGCTATGAAACTTTGTTTCACAAAGATCACTCTGCAATTAGATATATAATGAATAAATCAATTACTAATGGCAAAGTCATAAGATGGTTATTACTTTTACAAGAATTCAACGTTACCATTCTAGATAGGCCTGGAAAACAAAACACAGTAGCTGATTTCCTATCTAGACTCCAAAACATCCAAGATAATACCCCAATTGAAGATCAATTTCCTGATGAATATCTTTTTTCAATTTCTACTCAGACTCCTTGGTTTGCTGACATTGCTAATTATTTAGTTTTAGGGAAATTTCCTTCAATAATGAATGCAAGAGACAAAAGAAAAATCATTTATGACAATGCAAAATATTCATGGGTTGCTAATGAGTTGTACAAGATAGGTCCAGATTTTATCATTAGGAGATGTGTTTGGGAAGATGAGATGCTTGAGATTCTCAAAGCATGTCATGATGAACCTTGTGGCGAACACTTTGCTGATAAGAGGACAGCTTATAAGGTCCTTCATTTAGGATACTATTGGCCATCCCTTTTTAAAGATGCTAAAGAGTATGTCAAAAGGTAATGACGAGTTGACAAAGGATAGGAAAAGCTTCTCCTTCGGGTGAGATGCCATTACAACCTCAGGTACATATTGAACCTTTTTGAAAAATGGGCTTTGGATTTTAGGACCTATTAGCCCTCCATCGAAGACAAAGAAATATATATTAGTTTACCTTGATTATGTTACCAAATGGGTAGAGGCAAGCCATTACTTTTTTGTATTATAAACATACGTAGTTAATTTTTTTTTTTGAGTATATTTTACTCGTTTTGGTGTTCAAAGGAAATTGACACGGATCAACGAGCTCAATTCACATCAAGGCTAGTGGAACAAATGATGAGAGGTACAAAATCGGACACGAAGAAAATCTACTCCCTATCATCCACAAGCAAATGGTCAAGTGGAATCTACTAATAAGGTCATTGAAGGGATCCTAACAAAAATTGTTCATTTACATAGAAGAGATTGGGCAGACAGGCTTCCTGAAGCCTTGTGGGCCTATAGAACTACATGGAGAAGCACAACAGGCCATACTCCTTATGAACTTGTTTATGGAAAACAAGTTTTGTTCCCCATAGAGTTTCAGATTCAAACTTTTAAAATGGCAGTTCAGCTAGGACTTGATCTAACACAGGCACAAAAGCACAGATTGGAGCAGATTAATGAATTAGATGAGATCAGACAGGATGTAGTCCAGAAAACAAGTATAGTCCAACAGCAAAGGACTAGATGGCATGAAAAGTACATCAAGGAAAAGAAGTTCAAAGAAGGTGACTGGGCTCTCTTGTTTGATTCAAAGTTCAAGGATTTTCAAGGTAAATTCCAAACACATTGGCTTTGACCATATGAAATTATGAGAATTTTTGACAATGGAGCAATAAAAATCGGGACAATAGATGAAGAAAAGGTCACTTTTCTTGTGAATGGTCATAGATTGTTGTATCAAGAAGAATTTTCAATTTCCGGAAAACAGTGATGTGAAGTTAATGAAGAAGAATTTTTCTTCTTCATCAACTTAATTGAATTTTCTGAAGTCAGATATTAAAAAAAAAAAAAGTATAAACATGAAAACTAATCACTGATTAGCATGTTTATACAGAAAAGATAGAGTGAAAATCAGAATCTTTCTGACACTTTATCTTTTCAAGTTTGTTTTTATCTTTGCAAGCAGTTGTTATAAAATCATAAGTGTAGATCCATTTCACTTATGGTCCATCTCATTTTCCGTTTCATTCATTCATCCATACTCCATTTCATTCATTCATCTATGCTTCATTCATTTCACCCCATGGTCCACCTCATTTCCATCCCAGATTTTTAAGTCTGATGTTTTTTTCTGCAATTGAATAATGCATATCATGAATTGCAGGCCACTTCTCATACTTCACTCCATTTCATAAGATGTGATCCATTCCACTCCATTACTCACTTTATTCATATTCCATTATACCATATTATCCATCTTCACTCATTCCATAAAACATTCCATTCATGCTCCAAACCATTACATTTCAAGTTTCAAGTCTTCTACAGGTACATTCAGTAATCAGATGAACATTCTGCAGCCAGTCAGACATTCTGCAGCCAGACAGACATTCTGCAGCCAGAGATCCTGAAAGCACTGTCTAGTAATCACCTAATCTGCAATAAAATGATCCTGCATATCCATGACAACAAGCAAGATCAAAGGAATTATGAAGACTCAAAAAGTAATGATTTTTAGGGGAGAACAAAGCATATGAATATTACAAAAAAAAATCAGAGGAACGACAAAGGTAAAAGTTCTGATTATAATGACATATCATGAAAAATTTTAGTATAGTTAAGTATTGAATAATTCAAAAAGTTGTTTTAATTAATTTTGTTGATCATGCCTAACAAAATTCCCGTAGAAACTTCAGATAAAACTCCTTCTATTCCACCATTTCAAATCCCATATTTGATGATCATTTAAAAATCTAAACGGTTAAAGTGCTTAAGTGATTGGATTAGTCACGTCACTAGGCCAAAGCATTTAATGACGATTTTGAATCCGTTACAAAATATCTCCACGGTATTTTCTGCTGTGATATATTTCAACTCATATACATCATCCTCACCTCATTTTATTCATTCCGTAATCACTCCATATCATTTTTTCCCGTAGCCAACTCTTAACCATTTCAGTCTGTAAAACAGAGGAAACATCTGTGGGGCAAAAACATCTCTGTAATAGCCATTGTCACCGTGAACAGAGGAGAAAAAATTTGAAGGTTGGAAAGAGAATTTATGGGTCTCATAGTGAGGACCGAACTGGTTGGAACTAAGTACTTGGAAGGTAATCCTCAAGTTAGAGAAATGTTACAACAAGCAGGGTGGTTGCAATTCTTTGAAAAATTCAGTGGTTACCACAAAGAGGTGACTACAACATTTGCAAGGTCCTTTAACGAAGCTGAGGTCGAGGTAGGGGACATTAAATTCACCATTACAGAAGCCTCCATTATAGAAGCAACGGAATTGCCCAGACAAGGAGAAAGGTGGTTCAAGAATAGAGAATTTCATAACGAGACATGGAAGCAGATACTCAAGTCACTAGGTATGGATGTGTCCATTTTTAAAAAGGGTATCCCTAGCTCCGCACTAAAGAACAAATGGAGGAACATGTTTCTTATCTTGCAAAAATTCATCACTTGTGAAGGAAGATATGGCACATTTTATGTTTATCATACTCGGTTGATAATGCATTTCTTAGAAGAAGAACTCAATTTGCCCTTTTTATTGCTTCATAGTTTAAAGAAAATGGCCTCAAGTGTTCAAAAGAGAGTTCAATTTTTAGAGACAACCTTATACCACCATGGTTTAGTAAAAATTTTGATTGAACATCATTTGAGAAAAATGGGAGATAATTGGGAAGAGTTCTTAGTAAGAAATCACTTTGAAGAACCCAAGGAATCTCCACCTGAAAACAAACCTACAAAAAGAAGCAGAAGATGGAAAACCTCCAAAGGCGAGAAATAGTGCAAAACAATACGAAGAAATGAAGAAATGATTAGAGAGAGATTGGCTCGGATTAGGGAAGCCAGCTTAAGAAAGGAGAAGGAAAATCAACGCCAAGACGAGGAGCTTGTGACTTGGGGGATACTAAAGAAAATAAAGGTTAGACAAAGGAGGGTCATAAACATAGAGGATGAAGAAACACCCTGCGAGGAGGATTTTGATGAAGGAGCTCCTAAAATGAACCCGAACGACGAAATTTACAACTATGTTGAGACATTAGGAAAAGAGCCGGAAAGTAGAGGCAGAGACTCCTAGTCACCAAAATCTGCGATTTGATATCCTAAGGAGATAAATATGAGTTAGAAATACTAATGAGGGGCATATCAAAAATGAAATGAAATTCTAAGAGAAGCCGGAGTTAAACTAAAGAAATGAAGATGAATTTAACTGCGAATATCTACAAATGAAAAAGTTACGCAAGGCCGGTGAAAAATTGAAGAAGAGAAATAAAAATTTAACCAGGGCACTCACAAATTTGAGATTCAAGTTAGTCATAAGGAAGCCCAGAATGCCTTTGACTTCCAGGCAAAGAAGAAGAAGAGGGTTGGATGTCCTTGCAGAGGTCTCAGAGTTCATGGAATAGTTGCATGAGGACATGCAAAAACCTAGCATTGGGGGTATGTTGAGCTCCAAAGATGTTCTTTCTTCCACCACATTCCACTCCATTTCCTTTGTCCATCATTAATTACAGGCTCAAATGATCAATAGAATTAATTAAAAATTTTAACTGGGAATGTATGTCATGAACGCTAACTTGTTATGTTTTTATGATTTTGTCATTGTAGTACTTTTTGAACTAGATCTGGCTATCGTCTATGAGACATTCTCTGGCTAGTTGCGTTCTGGCTTGTCTTCTATACGCGGAGTTCCAAGTGTCATCTCGGAGAAAAAAACATGTAGGTATTCCACATCATTCTCTCATCATTTGTTGCTCTCCACGAAGTTTGAACGGAATTCTGTAGGTGGTTATGCACGTGGGAACTCAAACTAGGAGATAGACTCCTAATAGGACAAGGATAGTCCAGATGTCCTTAATCATATTACGAGACCACCATCAGAAGTCCAGTTTGATTTTAATTTGGAAAGACAATTATCCCTAGGTTATCTCAATACATTTATGTAATTTTGTTATAAATATAGCTCGGGAAACCGAGGGACAAGGTTAGATTTTGTGTTTAATTGCTAGATTTCAGAAGTCCGAAAACACTCTGTTTTGAAGTAATTTCTCTTTTAATGGAAGAAGCATCATTTTATTGAAAGCACTGAGTCAATATTGAAGTAGATTTTTCGTGCTACTCCGGTGGTAGAGGGCCTTTGCTACCTGAGCAGCTTTGTTTATACGGCTTAGATAATTATTTTAGTTTTGTTTTTCATTTCTAGCTTAAGCAAGTTTTTGAAGTTTATGTTTCATATTTGTTTACATTAATCATCATAGCTAGACTTACTCTTATAAAATCTTCCAAAATATCATCACGATGAATAATGCATAGCTGTGGTGTTGTAGATTTTAGTTGCATTTCCTTTCAAATTTTATGATTTCTGCTTGTTTACACTAAGTGTCATAGCCAGTCTTACTCCTACAAAATCTTCCAAAACATCATTAACAATGAATAAGAAACAGTTGTGGTATCTTATATCCTAGTTTTATTTGCTTTCAAATCTTATGTTTATGTTAAATTGCATTGAATAATACAGCCAGACTTGTTTTTACAAACTCTTCCAAAATATCATTCATATTGAACGAGATGGGTTGTAGAATTCCATAGACTAGTTGCATGTTAATTTAGTTAGAACAATCCGGAGGATGATTGCATTTAGTTCAGCTCTGTCACTACATCTCAAGTTTGATAATGGCATTCTAGTTTAACTCTGTTCACTATACTTCAAGTAGATTAGTAGCACTCTAGTTCGGTCTCAGTTCATTTTGTTTCAAGAAAAGAATAATGGCATTCTAGTTTAGTGTAGTCACTATATTTTAAGATTGATAGACTATGTTCCAGCCTAGTGTTATCCATTGCATTTCAAGTAGTACTAGTTGTCAAAATTAGTCTCTCGGCCTTCATTATTTACAACTTACTTTTGTTCTGAATTTATATTGATACATCATCACATGAGCAGTCCGATGTGCTTAGTTAAGGCTTTTAGTTAATGCATAAAATCTTTTACAAATTCACCTACTTAGCCTTTTTCTAAATTGTTCTAGAAAATCTCTCTAAACTTGAATAGAGCTAGTAGTGATAAATTTTGATTTACGAGAATAGGTATTTTCATCATAGGTTAATCTAGAATAGAAACCTTATTGTGTTACAAATAATCATTTTTTTTGTAATATTCTGAGTTGATTGTTTATTTAGGAGAACTTCATTTATAGTTAACTTGTCCATTTCTCAAGCTCTTCCAACACATCTTTAATGAATGAATTGGATAAGTTCAAGCTCATCTTGTGATTTAATTCCTTGCAATGAAGTCATTATCAAGCTTTTCATTTGTTGTTTTCCATCCATAGTTTAGGCTTTGTTCTATTTTAATATAACCAATAGCTTCTTTTCACCAACACTTAGTTCTTTCCCTGTTCAAACATAAAACCATAAAACCAAAAACATCATAAAACACTAAACACAACGTAGTGAGAAACAAATACCTAGCCACATATAGTGCACCAGACTTTAGCAGTTTACTAGCCCTGGTTGACAATTAATGAACTCAATTTTGGAAAACTAAGCTGAGCACAAACATCATTCACTTGGAATTGAACCTGGGTGATAGAGATAGCAACCATTATTCCCATTCTTCCCAACCACCAGATATAACCATAATTGACTCATATGATAGTGAATTTATTTTAGTGAAGTCATGTACTTTTATTCTTTCTTAGTGATAATGTTGTATATAATAATGAACCCCAACCAAGGAAGTTAGTGTCTCAACATAACTCATTTATCACATTCACTAATAAGCTAATGCCCATTTGGGTAGGGCCCACCCTCTTGTTCATGTACATCAAAGTAACCTAATAGAATTAAACTATTTTCTATCAAAACGGTGGTATCATAATGGAAGGTTAGTTAGGACCTAATAACTACATGGTTATATTTAAGACCCGGTCAATCTAATTAACACTCTTTAAATAAAAAGTGAAATTTCTAGTAGAGATTATTATTGGCAATCCTTTTCCTAAAGTAGTCTACTCATGTTGAATATAGGATTGAAAATCAAGGTTCAAATATTATTATTCACTTTACTGAACCATAAATTATTTCTTTGATGCTTTCAATCCAATTATTTATTACTCTTTCTTTTTCAAATTTTTGACTTGGGAAGTGCTCTCAGCTATTGGATGAATCCAATGAAAGAGCCCCGAAATGAGCAAGGTTAAGTACCATATATCTCAATAATGTACCCTTTCACATAAAAAAGTATAACATATTTTCATTAAACTCTAAAGTCTATATCCTTCAGTTTAGAGAAAAATTTTCAAACATATTAAATAACAACATAGTAATTTTATGTACGAAATATAATTTGTTAGACACTACTGATTATGGGTTCCTAGAAAACCATACCTAGACATTATAACCCCTAAAACTTGAAATTATTGAATCTTTTTGAAGTTAATGTTGTTGTATCAGTATCAATTTTAATTCTTGTATTTCTCTTCTTTCTTCAAAGATTTAAAGCATCAAAAGTGAGCTTCATATTCTCCCCTATAATGGTTATGTAGTTGCCTTGAGAGCCATTATTGGGGCCTATAATATTGTAGTACATTATCCAAGTGTATTTAAGGCATTGACCCCTCACTACATTTTCTATTTGTTTACTAAAAATCATAAGCAAGTATGGGCCATGATGGGAGTTGTTTTCTTATGTGTAACAGGTTTGTGCTCAATTCGATATATTTTATAAATTATGTAATATATATTTAAATTTGTTTCCTTTTCAAAATTAAAAGAAAATCTTTACATATGTTGTTAAACACTAATTTCAGATGTCACAGTATATATCCTCTAATTGCTTGTTAGAAATATACACACTACCTTAAATAGAATTTTATCTGTTTAAAAGAGGTTTGGAGGCCATGTTGGCTAACTTGGGCCACTTCAATAAGAGATCTATTTAGGTTCAAATTATTTACAAATTCAAAATATTGTTCCATATAATTTATATGTGTGTTTCTTGTACTATAATCATAAGATCTTTCTTCTTTTAAGTATATGTTTTTTTCTTGGACTAAAATAATAAGAATTTTCTACTTCTTATTGTTATGTGATGATTTATCTAGCTCTAATTACGACATATGCTGGCCAGACACCTTTTCTTCTCAATATTATGCAATATATAAGTAACACATGATTCTACAGTTAATACCAAATGTTGTGTACTGGCCGATGTTTATCATTTCCACATTAGTATAAACAATTTCAAGTCAAACATTGTTTTTTGCATCCTTCTCAATTATAAAACAACCAATGGCTCCAATGTGTTTCCCTCATGTCAACTTTTTTCATACATCACATGATAGTGAGGCTCATGTTTACTCACTAGTGGTTATCTATGTCCTCATGATTCTTTTCCTTTTTATTGTTGTGGATTTTAGGGATGAGCAAGAAATTGTAAATGCCTTTGGTGAGTACTTATTTATCAGTTGCTTTATTTTTGAAACAAATATACCTTATATTTTATTAGTGAAAAAAAAAAATTACTTTATACAATGTTACATTGCTAGCAAAATTAAAGGGATGGACATTGCCCCACCTTAAAAAAGGAAAAGAGGACAAGCATGCCCATTTTGGCTTCATCTTTAAGAGACCTAATGGAATTTTATGCTGCAACAGTTGCTCTGGTTTGTGTCATTATTATTACAACATGTTTAGTGACCTTAATCATGCTCGTCATTTGGAACATACATATTTTATTTATAGTAGAATTCTTCATTATTTTTGGACTTTTAGAGGGCATCTACATGACTACCATGCTGAATAAAGTACGACAATGAGGTTGGGTGACCTTTGTAATTTCAAATATTTTTCTTTCCATAATTCTCTCTTAGAATCATGGAAGATAGGTGAAGTACAAATATGATATGGAAACAAAAATTTACTTAGAATATTTGTAGGTTTTTTTTTTACAACATGGAGATTTCTCGAGTACTAGGAGTTTTTCTTCTTCTTCTCTAATATTATATATGGTTTACCATCAATTATAAAACATTATGTCACTAATTTCAATGCCGTTCACAGGGTTATAATTATTCTCACCAGAAGATTTTTTTTATGAGAAGAGAATGCTTTCTAATGAGAGGGGTGTAAAACGTTGCCCGAAGGGTGTGTATACATGCTTTGCTCAATGTGGTTATAGGGATGTAAAAAATGTAAAAGGACATGAATTTATTAATAATGTTATTGGAAGCATAAAATATCATGTCAGATTCAGTTAAATTTCCCAGTGTTCCACTAGGTCGCATGCCCCCATCTAGGGGTTGCATTTTGTAGCTCCCTTGTGCTTCGAGGACTTGGGGATGACTGGGGGTCATTTTCCTACACTCTGTTGTGAAACTAGCTCCAAACATAGAATAAAAGAGATATCAACGCCTTAGAAATAAGCCACTTCGAGGGGGCGACCTCCAATACATTACATGAATGAACAATTCTTAGATGATACAAATGACAAAACCTCATTTCTATATATAGGAGTTCTTGGGGCCACAATGTAATCCTAACTGACCTAACAATAATAATGTAAGGGCACAATAATAACAATATGGGGGTTACAGGGGTACAACGATAAAAATAAGGGGGGCTACACTAAAATAATAAGGGACTAAACTATTAATATAGGGACTTAACATGCCCCTCTCCTTCAAACAAGTGTTGTCCACAACGCTTGATTATTTCTTGATGGTTCTGTATAAAATTCTCATCCTCACATGTGGAATATTCTACAAGAGAGTACTTAAACTTGCTAGGATACTCTGAAATTGATTGTACTTGTCAAGTTCTTGTTTCTGTGACTGCTTCAGAACTTCTTGCGATGTGATGTTGATCTTCCTGTTGTTTCATTAGATTCTGCACCAAAGTTAGGTTATCCTTTGAGAGTTGGAGAACTTATTGTTGATGCTCGATGTGATATTCCACTAATTTATCATCCATATTAGCTATTATATGATCCTTCAAACCATCCAAATTAGCCTCCATTTCTACTTTTAAACCATCTATGTTATCTTCGGTTGCTCTTCGTAAGATCGAAATTTGTTGCACTTGGTACCGTAATTCCGATAGCTCATATTGCAATTATTCCTCTTCATGCATCATAGTATAGCATTTTGAGGGCTTAATGGGTATGGAATTATTTTTTGGAGGAATTGTAGAACCCAATAATGATAAAAATTCTAAAATGTGCCTTTGGAATCACTTCAAACTACTTTTTCAAACAAACATTATGTAATTTTAAAAACCAAATACACACCTTTTTTTTTTTTTAGAAGCTTGATATTGAAACTCAATTATCTATGTACTATTAGATACTCAATAGCTGAAATTTGGCCCTGACGTAGCCCTTTGAATCTACTTTTGAATGCCATAGGTTCTACCTGATTTGGATTCTTGAAGAGAAATTTATGCCCAATCTCCTATGATGACCTAATTATGTACTAGTTCAGTAGAGCGAAGGTATAAAACTTGACACGTGTCACTGTTTCCTCCTCCAGATTTGAAATTAATAGAAAAGAAACTACAGTCCATGAATAATTTCCTCAGAGAGAGTGATGAAGAATTTCCCACGAACACCTCTTTGCAATGAAATTCGGGAGCCTACAAAAGACCTAACTTTTGCAAACCATATCTTTGAAACTATTGCGAAATAATATTTTCAATTTTGCGAAGATGTTTCTTCAGATTTCGGCTTCACACCCTAAAAATTTAAGCTTCTGAAACTTCGTAGAAAAAATGTTATATCGAAAATTACACGATGAACTGTTTAGGTTAAATTCAAGAGCCTGTAAAAATCCCTAACTTCCATAGATCATATATCTGAAAATATTGCAAACCAAGCTCTGAAATTTTGTGACAATGTTCCTCAAGAGTTCGGATTCGCACTCTAATAATTTCTTCTTATGAACCTTCGTAGAAACAAAGTTATAGTGAAAATTCCATGATGACCTATTTGGAGTAGCGAAACCCTAGAATCCAAAGCTCTGATACCAAATGTTGTGAAACCAACTCCAAAAATAGAATAAAAGAGATATCAACACCTTAGAAATAAGCCACTTCAAGGGGGAAACCTCCAATACGTTACATGAATGAAAAATTCTTGGATGATACAAATGGAAAAACCTTCTTTCTATATATAGGAGTGCATGGGGCCATAATGTAATCCTAGTGGGGCCACAATGTAATGCTAGCCGACCTAACAATAATAATTTAAGGGCACAATAATAGCAATTGGGGCTTATAGGGGTACAACAATAAAAATAAGGGGGGATACAATAACATAATAAGGGACTACACTATCAATATAGGGACTTAACACACTCCCAAAAATCAAGGTACATGCGGAAAATTGTAATGGGGCATTTACTCAATTTTCGGGGTCGAATCCTCCAAATGTGGTCATTTCCTAGGCGAACGTTGTCGCACGGGGTGATTCCCTAGCAAAAATAATCACAATTTTTTTAATGAAACAAAAAAATCCAAATTTCTTGGTATGATGTATGATTATATGATATCATGCTTTTCACTTTATTTTTTTCACTTAAATGAAATATTTATATATCACCTATCCTTCACGACATAAGTGTTATATATAACATAATGATAAAGGCAATTACATTATAAATATTAAAATTTTAATGATCTATCATATAATTTTATATTTACGATATTTTAATACCCCGATGTCCCCCCACCTTTCCTAAAAATTGGTGGGGAGCTTTTTCATAGGCCACTCGTGTGTATCCCTGCTCCGTCGCCCCCACATCCCAGAAACTTGGTGTAACATTAAACATTCCCCTACAACAAATGTGCATATTGAAATGGTGGATGTAAACATATTTGGATGTGATGATGAACTAAGGGATCTAGAATTAGCCATGAGTAGAGGAGCTACATTTGTCACAAGAATATCCACACCGAGAGAAAGTTAGAATACTAGTGGTTTTTAAAGGTTTATGATAGACAAGATATACAAGTTTCTTCATGTTAATTGTAGGTCATCTATTTGAACCTTGAAAATCCTAGCCGAATTGTTTCAAGTGGGAATGTTTTCTTAAATGTATACCTACTTAAACATTATATTACATCATGCATTATAAGAATGTTATAATATTTTTCTAATTTAATATGATTTTTTTCATTCTAGTTGTAATTCTTCCATTGAGATGTCTTTAAAAGTTTTGACTGAAAGTTTAACATGGATATTGTTTGTGTTAAGTTGCACAACAAGTCACAAAGGCCAATAGTTTTTAATTTTTTATGGAGGAATTCTAGTTATGTATTTTAAATAAGGGTATATTTCAGTGCCACGAGCAGAGTAACTGTATAAAGGTTTTTGTTGTCTATTCACATTTCTTATATTGAAGTATTACAAGAAAATGAAATACATTTGGAGTGTTTCGATCTTTTTTTTGGGAATGTGCCTGTTTTTTGAAAAATAAACTCATGCAGATTTAAATATTTTTTATCCAGTCATGCCATCCCTTGTGGAAACATGTAAATTTAAGTTCATGACTATCAATGGTAGAGTTGAAATTCAATGGATCTATGGTCCACACACATGTATGGGTAACCATAGGATACTTTTCTTCTTTTATGATGTAATTTGTCGGCCAACTGTCATACATTATTTATTTTGTTATGCTTTTCTTTCCATTTTTTTTCACAGGTTATCTAATTTCATTTTTTTGAGTACATGAAACAATGCTTCAATATTATTGGTTGAATTGTAAGTGCATTAGGTTGCATGTTGATTCCAGTTTTACTTTTATCTAATTTCAAAGTAATAGGTAAACAAGTTTCTTGGTTTAAGAAATTTATTGATACAATTCTGGTTCATAGTTGAGTTGTATTTTATTTTGCACAAATATTTAAATTTGTTCTCCATGAAAATTTGGTTTAGAAATTATGAGGTTTTCCTTTCTATCCTATATTTATGCCTCCTATTGTTTGAAGGTATAAACAATGAGTTATAAAAGTCTAATGGTGTTTCCAAAATGTTCATGCTCTAAAGCCCATGGTATACAAATAAGTGACAAGTATGCCTAAATGTATCTATGTGCATTGATTTCTTCTCAAGCAACAAATGGGATCAACACCTGGTGGCCCCTAGTGATGATCCCATGTCTAGTCGTGGCGATGAGTTTGATGAGTGATTTGTAGTAGTTCAGTGGTGCAATAGATTGTAGCATTTTTTTGGACTCAAGAAACTATTTAGAGCTTCATTGATTATGTATTTCTTTATTGATATGTATAACACACATTTATTGATTTTTTGATATATTCACCCTTACATGGTATATATATGAGAAAAAATAGCATATTTTGTCTCTAACGGTTTGGAATCACATTTGAAATCTTAAGAATATATTTATGTTTCAATAAAAATTAATTTGATGTATTTTTTTTTTAAATCAGGTTTGAAATGTGGTTAGATAGGTGATTGGTTCAAAGTCTGATTTTGGTTTTAAATCTATGAATATATATGAACATTATGTTGACTCTTGAGTATATATTGTGGTGTAACTAGTGTTCATGCATACGAGTGAGCTATAAATTTTACATGCATACACATTCTAATTAACTTTGTTATTTATTTTCCAAACTACACAACATGAGTGGAAAATTTGTGTTGAACATATTTTCACAAGATATATTTAGAAAGTAAATTACTAGTTTGTAAGGGAGTAAATCTAGAAATTGTACTCATTGCAATATGCTTCTCAAACTAAAAATTATTTTTATTATCTCTTGTTGATTTTCCTTGTAAATTATTCTTTCCATTATATATTATGCTTCTTTTTGCATCACTAAAACTGGAGAAACTTCATTTTTGGATAAATGGGCACATAATAATTGTGTGTACTCTTATTTTCCAAGTTTGATGATTACTAAATTTATCTAAAATTCTTGAAATCTGGAAGTTTCAATCTTGAAAAATGAAGCCAAATTATATCTATAATCTACTATGAGAAAATTTAAGTTTGAGGATTCCCTTGAAGTGAAAAGATTCAAGAATGTGATAAACCATGATGTCAAGGCTGTCAAGTTTGTTTTGAAAAATACCTTTGAAGCACATCCAAAACTAAGAAAGGTTTGTATCTCATGTTTTATTTCTATCCGGTAAAACTGAAAGACACTCTACAATTTAAGGTCCTTGATTTGGGAACATTTTCAGCCTTACTTAGTAATTTTAAATTTGTTTCCCTGAAGGAAACATTCATTTTGATGGGGAGGGAGGAACCCAAGGTTTTCTTCCAAACATTTCTGAATGGAATCAATAATAAAATTGTCAAATTAGACTAGTGCACCTCATCCTAACCCCTTGGGTTAAATCTACATTTTTAACATATAGTTATATTATTACATACATTATGTATCCTCTCTCTGAAACAACTAGAATTATTTTACACAGGACATTATAACAATGAAAAAAATGTTAAAATATCATGAGTAATATGCACTTTTGTATTGTTTATTAGCAACATGGAAACATAATTATTTCATGATTGAGGTTTCAAATAAGACAAATATCTAGAACAACCCTTATTTATTTTACCTACAAACAAACATTTGTTTAATGTTGAGATCTTAAAAGTTAGTCAGCTATGTCAAATATTTATGCTTGCTAAATTGTACTAGAAATGTAATTATACAAGTCATAAAAGGTACTTTGAGCTACAAGTAAGTTTAAGTTATGTTGCATTCCTCATTTTTTGTGATTTAGTTTTTTTTTTCTTAAGTTTGATAAATTGCAAAGTGAAAATAATACAATTGCTTCATAGCACTTATAGGAATGGACATCTTTATCTTTACAATTATGGTACATGATGGTCTGGGTTATTTTCTTATGAGGTATCTCATCTCCATATAGTGGAAAATAAATCTTGTAAATGAAGCTCTTAGTTGTTTTCTCATGACATATGCTATCTCTATATCATGTATATGAATGGTATTTTCAACTAATAAATGCATGAGCAGAATTTATGAACATTCTCCTCATTGAAGTCAAATCTAAGGTGATTCAAAACGTAGTACATAGGATATGATCTGTAAATTAAAAATTGGAGTATCCTAATTTTTAAGAAGTACATTCATAACTATAACATTGATGTTTCTCTCATGCAGTTCTAGGCGTATCTGATTTTATTTTCTACAGGTACTGGAATTTATCCATTTTTCCTGCACATCTGAGGGCAGCAACATTTTATCTAATTCTACAATGTTGCAAGAGGGTATAGATCTAGTTATGTTTCCTATTACGTATAAGTTAATTTCTGCCATACGCAATTTAGTTTTCACATATTCTCGCATCCTAATGTTATCTCAGACACATGGGCATGTATGATATTTGATATGCTTATTTTTGTTTCCAAATTAATAAATTGGAGGAAATTAGTGGAATATCATCTTTCCTACTCCTACACATGTTATCTAAAAAGAAAATTTATAATTTTTTTTAATTTCAAATTTTCTCTCTTTTGTTGTAAGTCCAAAAAAAAATGTAGTTTTTGTTATGTTGATGGGAAAATTTGTCCGGCCAATAGTAGGGGATCTCCCCAGTAGAAAGTCCCAATTAGACCTTGAACCGTTTGGAATAGGGATCCCGTCCGGGGTGTGGGTCCGGCTACCGCTTATGATGACTTCCCTTCGGTCTCAAAAGAACCTGTTTGAACCTGCGGACGTACACTTATTCACATGATACATAATACATGATTGATCTATTAAACACGAATCAAACACTATGCGTAGCAAGATTATAGATAAAGCACATACGCCTCAAGAGATGTCATTAGCAACACATCTTTTGGGGGTAATGCTTATGAGGTAGTCTGATCACAAGAGAAATAGTTCTTTATGATAAGATAACCCTTTACTTCCTGAAAGATAAAACGAAATGCTAACAAAATAGTTCATTAACAGTCATTAATAGAACAGATGATAAAATGAACATCATTGATACAACACAGGTAGCCATGACGCATAAATGATGACATAAAGAGTGCAGCTTCATTAATCATAGGATGTTCTGAAACTGTACAAGGAATACACACAGTGTTCGCACAACAAAACACATCATAACCATTGGGTGTTTTAACAAGAATCTATATTCATATGCTCAAGTGTAGAATCTTTCAATACAATTGCATGCAGCTTTTGAGCTTCCAAAAAATAAAAGCCCTTTCTTCTTCTTCCTTTCGCCGGCGTTCATCTTCTGCTGCCGCTTCTATTTCGGCCTTCTTCTTCTGCTCAGCTGCAGCAGCCTGTTCGGCTTTCTTTTGGCGTTCAGCCTCAGCTTTGTCCAGCTCTGCCTTAAGTGCCCATTCTGTTGCAGCCTGTGCCTCCTTGCCCTCTTTTTCTTTCCTGGCCTCTTTGGCCTGCTTCTTCTTTTGTGTTGCTGTTGCACTCTTTTGGCGCGCTTCCTCATCCTCTTTTATCTTCTTCTCTCTTTCTTGCTGGGCTTTTGCCTCTGGTTCTTTTTGTTTGATGGATGGAGTAAGTCCTGTGTTGGTTCGAGATTTCTTGAGTAAAGAGGAAGAGGAACCTCCTAACTGACGACTTCTGTCTTCTAAGATCTGATCATCTGGGTCTTCCTGGACCACGTCTGCTCCCGGAGCAATTTTTCTTTCAGCATTATACAAGTTCCTTTTCTCATCTTCCGCCGGGCGCTCAAGATGCTGATAAGTCCACTTGAATTTAGCTCTCAGGCAGTGTTCAGGAACTATTCTCTCTGGGTCATATGTTCGGTGTTCAAGCGCCCCGAGCTGATAACTTTTCATTGCTTCTGCTTCTGCTGCTACTTCCCTGAAGTCTTTAACTGTGTATGCACCAATGGTGAGGGGTAGCGTGGGCCACGGCTTCTTTTTGCCTTTAGACAGGATGCTGGAGAAGCCGTGCGACATTTGAAAGCATACCTCCTGAATAAGAATTTTGTCTGTAACAAAGTGAGGCATAGCATGTGGTGCCTTGTAAGTTCCAAAGACTCGGATGAAGGTGTATCCAGGGAAAGGGAACCAGTGTGCCACTTTGACTAGAGTCTCCTTGGCCTGCCAAGACATGCAGGGGGCGTCTTGGCCAAATAAATGTCTGTACAGAGAGGGGATAAATACTTGGGAAATCTGATCTATATCCTGTTTGTATTTGGACTCCCAAAATACCTTGAGTTGTACATAAATTGCGCGCGACTGCTCGGAATCCCAGTTGTGTGCCCATCCCTCAAACTGTACTCTGGCGTAGATAGCATCTAGTAGGTAAGAGGCCATGTAAAATTCGGCAGGCATTCCTTCATCTGGGGCCAATGCCGCGTTCAAGTTGGTCTGCATCGAAGTCATGAATATGCCGATCCAGTTGAAACGGGTGCCATATGTTGTCACATACTCCATGATAGTAGCCCAACTGCCGCTGAAAGTGGAGCAATCTGGGCGCCCGTAAAGTCTGCAAAGCATGGTGGCAACCAATTTGTAAACCTTCCTCAGGCTCACCATCGGGTACTCTTGGTCTTTCTTGACCTTGAACTTCTCGGGCTCCTCCCACCATTGTGTAATAGTATCAACTATCGGAACGACGTGAGCAATAACCCATTTTGGAGAGAAATGCTCATCTGGGCGAGGCAGTGAGTAATAAATGTGAGCATCCACACCTACCAGCGTAGCGAAAGCTCTACCTTTGCTGTCCCGGATCACAAACTTCTGGGGGTCCGTCTTTTGTATGATCCAATCTATAACCTCTGGACATGGGAATATGGCTGGATGCGCCCCTGCCAGATGTAGTTTGGACTTCTTCACCGCCAAGTATATTTCGCGGTCTGGGAGATCTTCTGGAAATTCCTATTCTGGTATGGCGAACTCATGATATACTTGGTACCATCGCATACTGTCGTCTTTTGTAAACGTACATTGTGTATCCATGTATATTGGGGGTGGGGACACCACTTCCAGCTCATCAATCTCTTCCACTATTTTCTTGTCCTTCCTCCGAGATAGCGGGGGCACCATGTCACTAGAATCTGATAAATTAGTTATGCACTCTATGTCTTCTTGAATTTCACCTGTCAAATTCATAAAGGAATCCCACGATAAGAACGACATGGTGATAAAAACCAGTTACAATTTAGTGATGAAATTTAGCTGTGCCACATGCAAAATTGGGCTATTGGTTTACTGGGTCGCTGGCTTGCGCATTGCAAGAACAGAGTCCAGGCGCGACCTTGCGACCTCGCCACCAGGTCGCTAGGTCGCTGAGTCGCAGATTACGAACACTGAAGAAAAATGCGACCTTGCGACCTGGCGACCAGGTCGCTGGGTCGCTAGGTCGCAACTGTTTGAAACTTTGGGATATGCGACCTTGCGACCTCGTGACTAGGTCGTTGGGTCGCACGTCGCGATGATGCTTGCCCGGGGGGTTTTCGCGCGCGCGCGGCCGAAAGCTTCTTCCCTCCCTCTTCTTGAGATTTTAAAGTTAGTTGGGTCCAGGCAGAGTTGAGGGATGGTTTTAAGAGCAAGGGACAAGGCCATGAGGGTTTGAATAAGAAAAGTGGTGAGGTTTGGACATTCGTGGAGCTAACAGTTTCACAAAACACCAAAAAATATAAAAGCTCAGACAAATGGCAATTTAAAGGCCTAAGGGGACATGGGTTTGGTAAGAAATGCATCAAAATGGAAATAGCAGGAAGAAATGGCAACTTACCAGGGAAAAACACGTCAGTTGAGCTGTCAGAGGCGTTTTCTTACAAATCGCTGAATGTGTAAAATGCGACCTGCAACCTCCCTTATATAGAAATTCGCACGTGCGGGCAATAAGTTTGGGTCGCTAGATCGCAAATCGATAAATTTCAGAGTTTTGCGACCTTGCGACCTTGCGACCTGGCGACCTGAGGTCGCTGGGTCGCAAGGTCGATGGGTCGCACTTTTCATTAAAATCAGATAATTGTGACCCAGCGACCTAGCGACTTGGCGACTTGGGGTCGCTGGGTCGCAAGGTCGCGGGGTCGCATTTTCGTTAATTTTGGGGATCTGCAACCCTGCGACTTGGCGACCTGGCGACCTGGGGTCGCAAGGTCGCGAGGTCACGGTTTTCATCAATCATTTAACTTTGTGACTTGGCGACTTGGCAACTCAATAGTTTCTCTTTATTTTTAAGGGGCTCTAAAAATTTGAAATGGTGGTCTTTTTTGGAGGGTGTTGTAGGGGCTACAACAAATGGCGATTCACTGGATGAACTCAGAGTCTCTGCTGATGGTTAGTCTTGGCGGGGGGAGGGAGGGGCCTATGCTGAGTATTTTCTTTTACCTTGTGGTTGACATCTCCTAACTTTTGGCACCTAGCTGGGTTGCTCAATCTGCTAGCCTGTTTGGGCTCCATTCAACCAAATTCATTTCATCAGGTCTCCGGACTGGAAGGGTTGGAGAACTTCGGGCGGCTATAGGGTCTGGTACGATTGTTTTTTCCTCATCGTGTTGCTCCGCTGCTAGCGAACCTCTCGGTCCCGGCGGAGTCACTGCCTAGGAATCGTGAGTGTTGCTCCGCTGCCAGTGAGCTTGGTCAGTACCCCGGCGGAGTCGTTACATCACCTCTCTGCGCAGGAAGCCTTTCTCAATCCTTTACCCTTTATTAGTGTGCTATTGCACTTATTTTGAATGTGCCGGAGGCACTTATTTGAAATGTGCTCGTGGCACTTATTTGAGATGGTAATTTAGCCTGGGCGGATGAGGGATCCCAACTTATTTTGCTTGCAGAGAGGTTGTTCCTAGTCTGACATCAGGACTTTGGTTTTTCCCAGATACCCTGTCGTAGCCTAGAGTACCTCTTTTCCCTTCTGGTCTGGTTACCACTTACATTGCATTTTCTTTTGTGGACACCCTCTCAGACTGGCGAGATAAGCTTTCCTGCTTGATGACTCGAGCTCAGCGATATGCTACCTTAGATGCGGATAACAAGCAAGATTTTTCCGCCTTTGAGTTTATCGGAAAAGGCTTTCCATCAGCGTAGAACCTGTTGCAGTATGCCAATTGCATGGCTCTAACAAATCCTTCCTTAATTTTTTTTATTTTTATTTTTTTAATTTTATAATTTTTTTTTATTTTTTATATTTTTTTTTATATTTTTTTTTATTTTTGAAACAAAGGTGAGACAACAAGAAAAACTATGGTACAAAATAAGATAGCCCTCTAAGGGCTGCTAAGTGAAATAGTGTTTGAGGTCATGCCCGTTTACTGGGAGGACCTCGACTCGTCCATCAAGGGTTTGCAATCTGAATGTGTGTGATCCTATCTTCTCATTAATTTGGAAAGGGCCTGTCCAAAGTGCTTGGAACTTGGCATGCTTTCCCTTTTCCTCATGGGCTTTATCCCACTTAAGGACCAGGTCTCCTACTTCAAAATTTTTGTTCCCTGCAGACTTTTTATCAAACCGTCTTTCGATTCGGCTCTGATGGATGGCAAACTTTTCCCGGGTCTTTTTCCTTTCTTCCTCCAACTTCATCAAGGTATCAATTCGAGTCTGTAAGGTGGGACACGGGGTACCATGACATTCTTGGGACAGTTGGAGGGCTGGAAGAGATAGATGAGAAGGGAGAACAAATTCTTTTCCATACACGAGGAAAAATGGGGAGGTGCCTAAAGAGGACTTGGGAGTGATACGGTCATCCCACAGTGCATTGTGAAGGGCATTGTGCCAGTTGCGCTGGTGGGATAGCAGAGTCTTATTAACAATACAGATAAGGTTCTTGTTAGTGGACTTAGCTAATCCATTTCCCTGGGGATAGTAATTTGCAGAATGTTTCAGAATAATACCATTTTCCAGCGCAAAATCATATAATTTAAAAGATGAGAAATAAGTCGCATTATCAAAAACTAAAGAAGTTAGAACGCGAAACCTAGTCATGATGGAATGCGTAAGGAATTCTATTACCTCTTGATCGTTGATTCGGCGTAATGGTGTTGCCTCGACCCACCTGGTGAAGTAATCAGTGGCTGTAAGGATATACCGATGTTGTTTAGAAGAGTGAGGTGTGATTTCACCAATTACATCCAAACCCCACTGTTGGAAAGGTTCCTCTACTGCTACTGAGAGTAAGGGGGCGGCTGGTCGTGCTTCTCGGTTGGAGAACTTCTGGCATTGAATTCATTTCCGAACATATGCATGCGCGTCTCTAAAAAGAGTAGGCCAATAGTATCCTGTGTGCATTATCTTATGGGCAGTAGTATCTCCGGAAAAATGACCTCCAGCTGGTCCGTCATGCAGCTCAGTTAAGATTTTCTGCGCTTCGTTAGTTTCCAAGCAGCGTAACAGGACCCCATTGTGGTGTTTCTTGAACAACTTGCCTTGGATCAGTTGGTGAGATGCGGCTTTGAGTCTTATTGCGCTTTTCTGTCGGGCAGTAAGAGCAGGGTCCATGGTGCCTTGGGCCAAATATCTTGAAATGTCAGAATACCAAGAAGGGCTATTTTGCTGAGGCACATGGTCGCTCTGATACATGTCGATCTCTTGTTCCCAACCTTCCTCTTCAATTTCATGAGCACTTGCAGCCTCTGCGGCCATTTGGCATAAGCCCTGTCCTTTAACGGTATGTTCCGGTTTAAACTCTAAATCGTATTCTTGCAAACAAGCCACCCAGTTGCCCCGCCTTTCGCCTAGATCTTGCTACACGAAAAGTGAGCGAACCGCTGGATGTGGCACGAAAACTGTGACATGATTTTTGAAAATGTAGGGCCTAAAATGTTTTACCGCCTTGTAGACCGCATAAGCTTGTTTCTCGATTTCTGGGTAATTCAACTCAGCTCCTTGTAGACCAGTACTCATGAAAGAAATGGGCCGTTCATCGTTGTTATCATCTTTCTGCGTGAGGACAGCCGCAAGCGAGGAGTCTAAAGCAAAAGTGTACAGGATGAAACCTTTATCAAAATCTGGACTTTGGAGGGAAGGAGTTTTAGCTATAGCTCTTTTGATTTTATCGAAGGCCTCTCTCTCTGGGGAATTCCATTGGAATACAACATTCTTTTTAATCATTCCCTGTAGCGGTCTGACTATCCGGGCGAAATCTGAAATGAATTTACGGACAAAATTAATTTTCCCCAGGAAGGATTGCATCGCTTTCTTGTTGCTTGGGGGAGGGATCTGAGCAATGGCTTTCGCCCGTTCCGGATCAACCACAATGCCTTGCTTAGTGATAATGTGGCCTAGCAAGTTTCCCTCTGCCACAGCGAAAACGCTCTTTTTAGGGTTGAGCGATATTCCGTACCTCCTGCACCTCTCGAAGATTTGCTTGAGGTGGCGTAAATGATCGCCCCTGCATTTTGAAAATACAGTGACGTCGTCCAAATAGACCACCACGCTCTGCCCTATTAAACCACAGAAGGTTATATCCATGGCTCGTTGGAAAGTTTCCCCCGCATTGATCAAGCCAAAGGGCATGCGTCTGAAAGCAAAGGTTCCCCACTTTGTCCGGAAGGTGGTTTTCAGTCTGTCGGGCTCAGCTACCAGCACCTGGTTATAGCCGGAGAAGCCGTCTAATAGGGAGAACATCTCAGATCCAGACACAGCTTGTAATATCTGTTCCATGGGGGGCACCGGGTATTTGTCTTTGTTTGAGGCCCGTTTCAGATTACGGAAATCTACACACAAGCGGATCTCGCCAGACTTCTTTCGTACAGGTACCAAATTTGACACACACGTGGAATGACAAACTTTGAAAATAATGCGTGCATCCAGGAGCTTCTTAAGTTCCTTTAGAATCATTGGCTCCAACGTTGGATGCACTTTCCTGAGTTTCTGTTGGAAGGGTTTAACGCCTTCCCTCATGGGTATTACATGTTGAATGATATGGGTATCGTATGTACATAGATCTTCATATGTCCAAGTGAATACATCGCGATACTTACTGAATAACTAGGTGAAGGCTCGTGCCTCCTCATCACTACAGTCTTTGCCGAGGTTAACGAACTTTGGGTTCTCATCTGATCCCAAGTTCACTTGCCGATGTGCCAATATGGAACTTTGCACTTTGGTGTTCGGAGGCCTGCGAAATCGGCTTTGCAGATCAAAGAGCCTTTCTAGTGACACCACCCCCTTGGGCATAATGTTCTCTTTGTGTTCATCATGCTCTCTCTGTAAATCATGCTCGTGCTCTTCCTCGTCTATCGCTGCGTCCTTGAATACTTCAGCATTGCACATAAAGTCCAAAATCTATTGATCATCGTTAAAAACGCGTAAATTAGAAATGTTTTCTGGCACCGAGGGTCTATATACAACTTCAATAGAAAAACCGTCCCTTAAGGGGGTAAATCTAGCAGCAGCATTAGCCATAGTATCAACTGCTGCATTGTGCATCCTGAGGATAGATTTAATTCCAAATGCATCAAAACTAGAAATCAATCGCCATACCTCTTGTTGATACGCCTTTAAATGTGGAGATAAATAGTGAATAGTGTTGCGTACCTGGCGGGTGATAATCTCGGAATCTCCAATGACCTGTAAGCATTTTACCTTCAAATCCAGTGCTTTCTTAAGTCCAAGGATTAACGCTTCGTACTCAGCAGTGTTGTTAGTGCACTGGAATTCTAGCCGGCATGAGATTAAGTATTTATTCTTGTGAGGGTCAAGAAATATGCAACCAGCACCAGCTCCGTCATGGGTCTTGGAACTGTCATAATACAAGGTCCACATGTCACTTTCCGGCTCCTTCGGGGTAATAGGTAGGGGAGGGGTTTCGGTTGAGTGTGAGACAGAAGTGACTTGCTCCTCCATGACAAGTGCTAGTTCATATTGGACCTCGGGGCCTACAGAAGACTGAGGGGGTTGGTAGCATCTGAATAAGGCTTCCAGAAAACACATACCAAGTTCTTCTTGTGTGAAGCTGATGGGTTCATTAACGGCATCCAAATCAGTGACGGTGTGCTTCATATAAGGTTCACTTTCTACCCTGATTTGATTATTCCGCCCCTTGTAAGGAAGCCACAAGTGGGACCAGTCGGTGGCGAAATAACCTTGTAACTTGCTGGACCAGTCCCTACTAAGCAATAGTCTGTATGCTTCCAGGATGTCGAAAACCACAATGTCAATGCATTTATGGACCCTAGAGTCTGACGAAAAGCGGATGATGACATTGTTCAACTCTCCTACGGCTGGTACTTATGATATGTCAAGTTGTATAATCTTTGCGTCAGTTTTTTCCGGGCGAATGTTCAGCTTTTTACAGACGGATAGGGGCATGACATTGGTTGAGGCACTGGAGTCAACTAGACAGTTGTGGACGTTGAAGTTAAAAATCTCGAAGGAAAAAAGGAAAGGAGGTGTGGATCCTCTTGAGTTGGTATTGATGGCGTTTACTATGGACTGTACATCTGGTCCGGCTTGCGCAGACGTGTTGCTCACAGTCTTCGTAGCTGAAGTATTTGCGAAAGCCTTAAGAATGAGCTCCTTTTGATTAGTAATGCGGGCCAGCTCATAGAGAGAAATGTTCACTCTTGTTTTCTTCATATCTTCAACAATGTTATAGCTGGGCTCTGGTTGAGGGCTAGGCTCGGCGGAGGTCTTAGAGGATTCTGTCGGAAGTTTGCTCTTTTGACTCACTCGGGTAGTGTTGTTGGGAAGCTTCTCCAGGACAGATTGTTTTCCGTTTCCTGGGGGCAGGATTTTCCTTAGGAAAGCCCTTTTCTTGTCTTCATAGGATTGCTCAGGAACTGGTCCTTTGCTTTTGAGGCTATAATTCCGAATGGGCTGATCTTTGGGAGCATCTGCCATGTTGATATCAATGGAGGTAAGGTTTTCCCCACCTCGGATTATGTCAAAAGCAAGGATAGAGGATCCTGGTTCTTCGTTTGCGGGCGGATCCTCATCGTGATCAGAAACATCATCCTCCGTCACATCCCCTGGAGTTTGGTCATCTAAAAGTTGATTAACTACTGCTGTCATGCTGCCAATCCATTGAGGGCACGTTTTTTCAGAGTGGGCAGCTTGGTGGAAAGAACATAAATTATCTTTCCCTATCTCTTCCACATTGAGAGCAGTATTTGTGTTAGACGGAGGTCTGTTAGTGTTGGGATTACTTTTTATAAAGAAAGGTTTTGGTGTTTTAGTGCTAGTTGTGGCATCCGTGCCCTTTCTCCTAAGGTCAGTGACTTCATTCGTTAAATGCTTGAGAGTTTTTTCCATGCTTTCAAAATCAAATGCATCCCTATCGCTATCAGTGGTCTTAGGAGTGGAGGACTGACCTCTTTTTGTGTTAGGCTTGTGATCATCTCTCCCTTCATGATCGATGGCTCCTATCGAAAGCATGTCTTTCTCTACAGCGAGAGTAGCCTCATAATTGGCCGTAAGGGTAGCGCGGGCTTCATGTTTGATGAAAACAGCAATGTCCCTAGGCAGGGCCTTGGTATAGTAATCAATGGTGATTGAGTCATCCAACGCTAGGTTTGGAGGAAATTTCTGCAGTATGGTAGCGAAGCGTTGGTTGAAGTCCTTAACCTTTTCCTTTTTATGAAACTTGATGGTGCTCAATTCAGTGAGAAGCATGGAAGGAGTTTTATCTTCTGAAAACTTATGCAGGAATGTGCGACGGAATTGGTCCCACGAAGTGATGGAGGCACTGGGTAGAGAGCGGTACCATGTGGCCGCCTTGTTTTCGAGGGTATGGGGAAACAATCGACATGCGACATCATCGGACTGGACTCTCATGATTTTCAGAGACAAATAGAAGCTGCTGATATGATCTTCGGCTAAGGTGCCTTTCTCAGGGTCGAACTTAGGGAGATGTTTCTCCGGATGCCTAGGCAGATCTTGGAGTGGGCCCAGAAGATTTAATGGGGATTGAGCCATCCAGGCTAGGGGTTGCACTCTCCTAGCCCGCTGGTGTTGCCTAAACTCATGTTCAGATTCGTCTCCCGAACCTGAGACCGACGCTTCTGACTCGTGACGGGAGTGCTCGTCTTGGTGTCTCCCACGGTGCATAAAATCTCTAAGATATCCCAAGTTGTGTACAGGGGGCATCATTGGGTTTGGTTGACGATTGCGAGCTTGGTTTCCTTGACCTCGGCCCCTATCTCCTCTACCTCTGGCCCCTCGGCCTCTATTTCCATCTTCTTCATTTCTGCGAGCTCTATTCCTTTCTCCTTCATTTCTACGAGCCATGTTCCCCCCGTCTACATTTCCTCAGCCTCTGTCTCCCTCTCCATCCCCGGGTGGGGGGTGTGCCTGGTTGTTGCTTTGTCAAGTCTGGTTAGGCTGGGAGTCGGGGAAAGGCTCGGTGTCAACAAATTCTTCGCCCTCTTGGAGAATCGGGTCATTTTCATCAACAGCATTTGCGAGGTCTTCCAACATGAGATTTACAAGCTCGGGTATGGTACTCGTAAGGGCACCATTTCGGGTGATGTTCTTGGGCAGAGTTCTAGTATGGGCAAGGTATTCCATGATTGGAGTAAACCGTAAGTTGTTGATAAGATCGCGGGCAGCTGGGCGCAAGGCTCTCAACTGCGCCCTAGTGATTTCAAAATATCGAGTCTCCCTCTCTGAAATATCTTCTAGAGGAGGAGGGACCGTTTCATTGTTTATGACCTCCCCTTGGGGAGTTTGTGATGGAATGTTCATTGTGTGCTGGGAGGCTGCCATTCAGACCCTCCTTCTAGCGCCAATTCTATTGACGGGAAAATTTGTCCGGCCAACAGTAGGGGATCTCCCCGGTAGAAAGTCCCAATCAGACCTTGAACCGTTTGGAATAGGGATCCCATCCAGGGTGTGGGTCCGGCTACCACTTATGATGACTTCCCTTCGGTCTCAAAAGAACCTGTTTGAACCTGCGGATGTACACTTGTTCACATGGTACAGAATACAGGATTGATGTATTAAACAGGAATCAAACACTATGCGTAGCAAGATTATAGATAAAGCACATATGCCTCAAGAGATGTCATTAGCAACACATCTTTTGGGGGTAATGCTTATGAGGTAGTCTGATCACAAGAGAAATAGTTCTTTATGTTAAGATAACCCTTTACTTCCTGAAAGATAAAACAAAATGCTAACAAAATAGTTCATTAACATTCATTAATAGAACAAATGATAAAATGAACATCATTGATATAACACAGGTAGCCATGACGCATAAATGATGACATAAAGAGTGCAGCTTCATTAATCATAGGATGTTCTGAAACTGTACAAGGAATACACACAGTGTTCGCACAACAAAACACATCATAACCATAGGGTGTTTTAACAAGAATCTATATTCATATGCTCAAGTGTAGAATCTTTCAATACAATTGCATGTAGCTCTTGAGTTTCCAAAAAAGAAAAGTCGTTTCTTCTTCTTCCTTTCGCCGGCGTTCAGCTTCTGCTGCCGCTTCTATTTCGACCTTCTTCTTCTGCTCAGCTGCAGCAGCCTTTTTGGCTTTCTTTTGGCGTTCAGCCTCTGCTTTGTCCAGCTCTTCCTTAAGTGCCCGTTCTGCTGCGGCCTGTGCCTCCTTGCCCTCTTTTTCTTTCCTGGCCTCTTTGGCCTGATTCTTCTTTTGTGTTGCTGTTGCACTCTTTTGGCGCGCTTCCTCATCCTCTTTTATCTTCTTCTCTCTTTCTTGCTGGGCTTTTGCCTCTGGTTCTTTTTGTTTGATGGATGGAGTAAGCCCTGTGTTGGTTCGAGATTTCTTGAGTAAAGAGGAAGAGGAACCTCCTAACTGACGACTTCTGTCTTCTAAGCTCTGATCATCTGGGTCTTCCTGGACCACGTCTGCTCCTGGAGCAATTTGTCTTTCAGCTTTATACCATTTCCTTCTCTCATCTTCCGCCGGGCGCTCAAGATGTTGATAAGTCCACTTTAATTTAGCTCTCAGGCAGTGTTCAGGAACTATTCTCTCTGGGTCATATGTTCGGTGTTCAAGTGCCCCGAGCTGATAACTTCTCATTGCTTCTGCTTCTTCTGCTACTTCCATGAAGTCTTTAACTATGTATGCACCAATGGTGAGGGGTAGCGTGGGCCACGACTTCTTTTTGCCTTTAGATAGGATGCTGGAGAAGCCGTGCGACATTTGAAAGCATACCTCCTGAATAAGAATTTTGTTTGTAAAAAAGCGAGGCATAGCATGTGGTGCCTTGTAAGTTCCAAAGACTCGGATGAAGGTGTATCCAGGGAAAGGGAACCAGTGTGCCACTTTGATTAGAGTCTCCTTGGCCCGTCAAGACATGCAGGGGGCGTCTTGGCCAAATAAATTTCTGTACAGAGAGGGGATAAATACTTTGGAAATCTGATCTATATCCTGTTTGTATTTGGACTCCCAAAATACCTTGAGTTGTAGATGAATTGCGCGCGACTGCTTGGAATCCTAGTTGTGCGCCCATCCCTCAAACTGTACTCTGGTGCAGACAACATCTAGTAGGTAAGAGGCCATGAAAAATTTGATAGGCATTCCTTCATCTGGGGCCAATGCCGCATTCAAGTTGGTCTGCATCGAAGTCATCAATATGCCGGCCTAGTTGAAACGGGTGCCATATGTTGTCACATACTCCATGATAGTAGCCCAACTTCCGCTGAAAGTGGAGCAATCTGGGCGCCCGTAAAGTCTGCAAAGCATGGCGGCAACCAATTTGTAAACCTTCCTTAGGCTCACCACCGGGTACTCTTGGTCTTTCTTGACCTTGAACTTCTCGGGCTCCTCCCACCATTGTCTCATAGTATCAACTATCGGAACGGCGTGAGCAACAGCCCATTCTGGAGAGAAATGCTCATCTAGGCGAGGCAGTGAGTAATAAATGTGAGCATCCGCGCCTACCAGCATAACGAAAGCTCTGCCTTTGCTGTCCCAGATCACAAACTTCTGGGGGTCCGTCTTTTTTATGATCCAATCTATAACCTCTAGACATGGGAATATGGCTGGATGCGCCCCTGCAAGATGTAGTTTGGACTTCTTAACCGCCAAGTATATCTCCAGGTCTAGGAGATCTTCTAGAAATTCCTCTTCTGGTATGGAAAACTCATGATATACTTGGTACCATCACATGCTGTCGTCTTTTGTAAACGTACACAGTGTATCCCTGTATATTGGGGGTGGGGACACCACTTCCAGCTCATCAATCTCTTCCACTATTTTCTTGTCCTTCCTCCGAGATAGTGGGGGCGCCATGTCACTAGAATCTGATAACACAGGTATGCACTCTATGTCTTCTTGAATTTCACCTGTCAAATTCATAAACGAATCCCATGATAAGAACGACATGGTGATAAAAAACCAGTTACAATTTAGTGATGAAATTTAGCTGTGCCACATGCAAAATTGGGCTATTGGTTTACTGGGTTGCTGGGTCGCGGATTGTAAGAACAGAGTCCAGGCGCGACCTTGCGACCTCGCAACTAGGTCGCTGGGTCGCTGAGTCGCAGATTACGAACACTAAAGAAAAATGCGACCTTGCGACCTGGCGACCAGGTCGCTGGGTCGCTAGGTCGTAACTCTTTGAAACTTTGGGATATGCGAACTTGCGACCTCGCGACTAGGTCGCTGGGTCGCAGGTCGCGATGATGCTTGCCCGGGGGGGTTTCTTGTGCGCATGGCTGAAAGCTTCTTCCCTCCCTCTTCTTGAGATTTTAAAGTTAGTTGGGTCCAAGCAGAGCTGAGGGATGGTTTTAAGAGAAACGTACAAGGCCATGAGGGTTTGAATCAGAAAAGTGGTGAGGTTTGGACATTCGTGGAGCTAACAGTTTCACAAAACACCAAAAAATATAAAAGCTCAGACAAATGGCAATTTAAAGGCCTAAGGGGACATGGGTTTGGTAGGAAATGCATCAAAATGGAAACAACAAGAAGAAATGGAAACTTACCTGGGAAAAACGCACCAGTTGAGCTGTCATAGGCATTTCCTTACAAATCGTTGAATGTGTAAAATGCGACCTGCTACCTCCCTTATATAGAAAGTCGCACGTGCGGGCAATAAATGCGGGTCGCTGGGTTGCAAATCGATAAATTTTAGAGTTTTGCGACCTTGCGACCTTGCGACTGGCGACCTGAGGTCGCTGGATCGCAAGGTCTCTGGGTCGCACTTTTCATTAAAATCGGATAATTGCGACCCAGCGACCTAGCGACTTGGAAACCTGGGGTCGCTGTGTCGCAAGGTCGCAGGGTCACATTTTCGTTAATTTTGGGGATCTGCGACCCTGCGACTTAGCGACCTGGCGACCTGGGGTCGCAAGGTCGCGAGGTCGCAAGGTCGCGGTTTTCATCAATCATTTAACTTTGCGACTTGGCGACTTGGCGACTTAATAGTTTCTCTTTAGTTTTAAGGGGCTCAAAAAATTTGAAATGGTGGTATTTTTTGGAGGGTGTTGTAGGGGCTAGAACATGTTACTATAATAGAATTCGTTTCCAGTAGAAAGAACACCAATCTCTTTTTGAGGTATAAATCGTATAAATTCTTTGTATTCTACTCTAGTTTATATTCTAGTGTTCATTGTATTTCATATCTTACACTCTGCATTGTATCTTATTCTCTTTTCAGAAGATTAACTCAATATTGATGGTCATAAGAAGAAGGATTTGAAGAAAGTGGAGAGAAATAACACTGGAGTGAAAAATACAAAAAAAGAGAGAAAATAACTGGTCTAGTGATACCCTTGGAGCCAATATCCTACATAAGACACACACATAGAGACTGGTGGTGAAGTATTCAGAGTTGGTGAATTCACGTGTAATGCCTTGGTAGCACAATGATAATGATTTCAAGTGGAAACATCATTTCATGTGTAAATTGTAGTCCAAGCAATATTATATTGGACACACATATTGTAATACTTATATTTAATATAATATAATTTATGTGGTTGAAATTGTTTATAGTTTCACTTGATATTGTTGAGTATTTTAATTAACATTTTCAACACCCTATTTTCATATTAGAAAAATATGCATATTGTATGAAAAAATTTAAATTTAGTCACAAAACCATACTAATTAATTTATGTTCATTAATAGTGAACAAATAAAATCAATCTAAAACTACTAAATTAGTATTTTAGATTTATTAATGATGAGAACAAAGAAAATAAATATACAAATAAATTAGTCATTTATAATGATTATTAATAAAAATAAATGAAATGAATATAAACTACTAAATTAGTCATTTAGATAACGAATATGAAACTACAAAAAAATAATTACTGCAAATGATAAACTTGTGATTAGAAATGACAGTTAAATTTTGCACATATACGACTATTGGTAGCTAATTTATAGTATCTAATAACATGACCAAAATTTAATCATATTTCATTTGTCATTAATTGGTCATCTCAAACGATGACTAAAATTTGTATATACATGACTATTAGTATCAAATTTACTATATCTTATAACACAATCAACATTTTGGTCATATTTCTTTGGTCATTAATTGGTTGTTTCGATTGATCATATAGTAATATATCATGTTGTATATTCGGTCAATAATTGTGGCGATTGATGACCAAATTTATGACTAAATATACTACTAGAAGATAAAATCGATACATCTAATTAGTGAGTAAGAAAAAAATGACTAAAATTTTGTCACATTATAAGATACTGTAAATTAGTTTCTACCTATCACCGACTGAAAAATGGTCGTTTATATGAAATTTTTAGTAATTAATTAGCCATTTCGTACTAGTGCACACCACACCAATACCATATATAGCATAAACATTAATGTTATGGCCTATATTCCCTATCCAATATCATTAAGGTGTTTGTTATTGATATGGCGGAGGATATGTTGGTGGAGGTACCACGGGGGTTGCCAATAATGGGGGTCCCCCCATTTTTTTTGTTGAATACATATCCATATTGCTTTAAATATAATCAGTGGGACCCTGGTAAAAATAGCCACCGTTAAAGTAATTGGTAATGCATAGAATTTGCAATGAATATGTCTCAAAATTGAATCTCTTCCAGTCTGTCGGTTTGTTAACAAATTTCTGACCAACCACAAAAGGCCACATGTCACATTGGCATTGGTCTATATGTGACCAATCAAAAGATGCCAATTATTTCCATTTGGATTTTCCATGTATCAGACCAAAACCATGACCATTGACTTCCTAGAACCATGATTTGACCATTGAATTTGACCTATTTGTCTTTTACATTCACATTATTGCTCCAGAAATTTCACTTTCAAACTTCTACACATTGAGTCATATTTTTACTATTCAAGTTCCATTTAATTTTTTTTTGAGATCTACATGCTGCAATGGGTTTCGCTTGAATCTCGTGACTTTGATTTTTTGGATTTTTTGGACCATATTTAGAGAAATCCTTCCCACTGAACTGTTTTGGACCACTATAAGGATTTACTTAGTTTTGATGTGAAGAAAATGTTCCACCACTTGTCCTATATCACCAAGCCATTTTGTCATATCCACCTATCTCATCAAATTATTTGTAAAACCACCATCACAACTAAAAAATCATTGTTAGTTGTCTACATGATTAGAAATTTTTTTTTCCATTTCTTTCATGACAACCCATGTAAAAGACATGAATAGTGATAATAAGAAAAAATATGCTAATGTAAAGAAAACAATATTTTTACCCTTCTTTCCAGGGCTGAACAACAACACTCTATGTCACACTATTCTTGTCTCTAGAAGCATAGCACAGTCAGATATACCTTCTTCCATGATCTTTATTTATTTATTTGGATCAACTTATTTCATGAGATTTGTATACATGAGGTAATAATTTCACTATTGATCCCCAATGACAAAATATGATTCTCATGTTTAGACTCAGTTCCATGATTTTTCTACTCTATTCGATCCACTTCCTACTTTTCTTTCTGATTCCTTTTATAATCTTGGAATTTCTTAGGCTTTGTATGAGGGTGTAGGTTCTAGAATTTTTCTCTGTCAGGGTTGTCTTTCTTACAGTATGAGAAATATCATTTCATATCTTTATTCTCATAAATTAAGGTTTGAATACTTTCTTGATACTTTTTCTCCTTCCTCATGACCATCGTGTTGCACAAATATTTTCTCTTCAAACGCTTGAAAATTCAATGGCTAGATAACCAACAAAAAGTGCACAACTTTCTATGGCATAAAATTTTCACATCAAAAATCTTCCTAAAATCAAAAGGAATGCTAGAAAAACTAACTTTATTATATATTGGATGATTGTCTCTGGCAAATGCGTTTCAATAATATTTTGTGATCATTCTTCCACCTAACATCTCACATGCTTTACTTCCATAGGAATATTCTTGTCTATCTCCAGGAGTAGTTAACACATAGGAGTGATCCCTAATTTCATATTCATTGGTTGGGACATACGACATATTCTCTTAATGTACACAATTCTCTTCATTTATGATTATACAAGGTATTTCTAAATTTTCTCCAACTTTTTCTTTCTTTGCCTTTTTTAGCTCTAGATGCAATGTTCGATTCTCGTCATTTGTGGCTTTGAGTAGTTTCGTGAGCTCTGCATTTCCCAATTGAAGACTGTGATTAATGTCCTCAAACTATTGCAACCTTCCTTGTTTGAAGATTTAGCCATAGATACTTTCACAAATTCTTTTTTGCATGGTGATCAGACACACTTAAACCAAACTATCAATAACCGCTATGATGCCACTTGATCTAGATCTCGATTTAAATTGATTCTTGGTTAATTTAAAAAAAATAATAATGTATTTAAAATCACCATTAAACAAAGCTAAATTTGAAAGACATAGGAAAATTGAAAGGAAAATAGCAAGAAATAAAGAGAAACAATAAAAAAAATAAGAAAAATGACATGTGGAATTTAATAATGGAGTTTGACTATCTCAAAGCCTACATCTTTGAGCCTAATATTCAATGGGGAGGCCTCTTTGTAATATCCCTAGGTTAAAATTTCATGTAATAAAATTTAATAAATAAAAAATAAGACCATGAGTAGCGGACACTTATTCGAAGCTCAATGTTGGGTACATATCCTTCTGGGAATCACTTGTTTTTCTTTATGGCTAAAAGGAAATTGGCAAAGGAAGTGGGTAAAGATTTGGAAAAGAAAAAAGTTATTTTTGGTACATTATTTATGAAAACAATGCAAATTAGGAGAAAATGAAGATGAAAATTCACAGGTTTCATGTAAGGAGGAAAATGAAGGAAAATAATGGAAAATTGAAGAAATTAGAGGGTTAACCAATAAAAATACCCGAGAGCATCAGTGAGTGACATTTTTTTAGTTTAGTGTGAGAATTGTCTCAAAGAGGAGAAATAAGGAAGAGGAGAAATAAATCAAGGAAGGAAAGTAAAGGAAAGCAAAGGAAGGCAAAGATCAAGTACCTTTAGCGGGAATACTTGAAGGTAATAGATTCCATGAATTATTTCCTAGCTGGTTTTTACATGCACTGTATGTGCATGTTGGTATTTGGTTCTTTTGTTGTCATTGGCATGGATTTTGATGGCTCTCAACAATGGATTTTATCCTATCCTTTCCATTTATGGATAGCCATGGTGTGATGGGATTGTTATTAGTTTTGAGCTTTATATTTCCAGATGGTTTTAGAATCCATGGTGAGGTGGTCTAAGGAAAATTCCCAAAGGCCTAGGAATTTTTTAACTGGAAATGGTGAGATACGCAGTTAAGCTTGACGGCTGAGACAGGAAAATTCCTCAAGGATGGCAAAAGAAGTTTTAGGTGGACAAGCTTAGTTTGGTTTTGTCATATTGACACTAGTCTTGGTGTGATCAATTTATGGAGAGGGTGGACGTGGTTTAACTTCTAGATTCCATTGGTTTATCCCATGAGACCCCAGATTCATGCTTGGAATATGGAACAGGGGTGATTGGCTAAAGAGATATTTTGCTCCACCAATCTATGGTCGAGTGGAACATGGAAGTTCTGAAATTGGTCGATAATTTCCTAATTTTAATAAAATCTATGTTTATATTACATTGGATAAGAAAATATATTGGAAATTATGTGGATTTATTAGTTTTTCTCTTATTGTTATTTACCTGGTTATATACCAGTTGTAATAATGGTTTTATGCCAAACCTTAGTCATGGCTCTTTTCATGTTTTCACTCATAGAAAAACAAATAATAAATGCAAGACCTAATTTGTGTTATGAAAACTAATGAGAGAAGGTAGTTACCTTTATTGTTAAACCTCAGATAAGTTTTCATTCCCTCATGTTGAGACTTGAAATCATGACCTCTAGGTTGCATACCTACTTGGCGTTTGACAGAATGTCAGTCCTGGCTAGGAATGGTTAGGTGAAGTATTCATTTCATTATTCCATTTACCAGAATTATTTTTATGTTATTTACCTTCTTTTGAAATTTAACTAAGTACTTGGAAAATACCTGAGTCTTGGCCCTGAAATAACAACACAAAATTTAGAGTAACTAGAATAGTTTCATTGAGGCAGGCTTATGCGTGTGAATTGAAACCCATAATCATATGAAGGGCCTTTTCAAGGGAGAGATTCGGGCTCTATGTCAAAGAAAAAGTGAGTTTTCTTAGGGGTTGGACACCTAGAATGGTTCTGTTACTCCTAGATATCATGTGACACATGAGGGAAGTCATTAGGGTATTAATTTGCTGACTACATTTCCTTAAATTCACCTGGGAGGTTGAGTCTTATCATAGTGACCCTGAGCTAATTTTTACCTCAAGGACGCTCGTTAAGGTGTGTAGATATGGGAGGAGGCATTACAAGGTGGTATCAAAGTGAGGTTTCGATCTCTTTGGGTAATTCTGATGTTGTCAATGTTATCATTGTCATGAATGGGATCATGGTATAAAATTGGTATGATCATGCATGATTTTGTTATGATGTTATGTGATTACATGGATATGGTTATGATTCTACATGCACATGTTAATATGGATTGATCTTGCAGATGAGATAAGCCTCCCATGAGTATCATTGAGGTATGGATTTTATTTCGGTATATTTTTTGTTTATATTAAATGGTATAACTGCAAGAAGAAGAGAATTCAATATGATAAGAAAATTGTTAGACTACATTTCTCATGAAACTTCATACATATCAGTTCAGGAGCAAGGAGAAGCGTATTCTCCTAGTAGATTATATACACTGAGGAGCTTGAGTAAATTGATTAGAAGTTACAAAGAAAAAAATGACAATTTGGTTGAGGATAAGGAAAGGCTTGCAATGGATCAGGAGAAGCGGGTAGAGGTGAGTGTAGAAATCCTTCAGAGGTTGTGAAATTTGTATAAACAGGGACATATGAGAATCATTCAAGAGGAGGAAGAGAAAAATAATGGAGCCTATGTTAGCTGATCTCAGTCTGTATCTAGGTTGGCTTGAGAGGACAAAATTAGAGGTGGCATATCACTGCATACACTTGATAGGAGGACTTGTATGTATAGGCATCATTCTCACTCCTCATCTAATATACATCATCACAACCATCACTATCATCATCCTTATAGGAGGAGGGAGTATTTACGTATGGAGTTCAATAAAGTGAATCCTACTACATTTCATTGGGATATGAAGAAGTGAGAAGATGTGTAGGCATGGATTCCCAGAATAAATACATTTTTCAGATTCCATAGCTATTCAGAAAACATAAAAGCTAAGATAACCACCTTCATCCTTAAAGGGAAAGCATATACATGGTGGCAATAAGTCAAAAAATTCAATCAAATTTTAGAATATGACTTTATTTGGGATGACGTCAAGAAGATATTCAAGAATAAGTTCCTATTAGAGAGGTATTATGATGATAGAGCTAAGGATTTTTATGAGTTATACATTAGTTCTATGACAAATGATGATTATACTAGAATATTCTTGAGTTGTTACGGTATGTGCTATATCTGAAGGAGTAAAAGGCTAATATTCATAGATTAATTAATGGATTTTGAGAAGCATATAAAGACCATATTGATTTTTATGAGCCTAAATCATTATAGATATCCAAAAACCGAAGGTTTGGAAGGATTTGTTTGTAGGATCTGGGACAAAGTTGTCCTTCAACACAACTTATCATCCACAAACATATGGGAAAATAGAGAGGGTTAATAAGATACTAGATGATATGTTCAGAACGTATTTCATGCATTAGCGTAGGATATAAAAGGAGTAGTATTGATTTTGCAGACAACAATTATTATCAGGAGTCGGTAAGGTTGAGTTTGTTTGATGAAATGTATGGCAGAGTTGTAACACTCCCATTCCCTAGAGAGATTCAGTGAACATGGTATTGATTGAGCCCGACATGTTGGCAGACATGGAACATGAAATGTAGGTTATAAAGAAGGATCAAAGGTCAACACACGAGAGACATAAATGTTATGTAGACCAAAGCATGGAATTTAAGGATTTTTAGGATGGGGAGAATGTGTATTTGTACATCAATCCTAGGAAGAGCTTCTTAAATATCTAATCATGTGCCAAGGTAGCAGCACATTACTGCAGTAATTTTGATATCCTTGAAATGATTGGACGAGTGGACTATAGACTTGCATTACCTCTGATAGTGAAATTCCATGATTTTTTTCATGTTTAATTATTTAAAAGATATGTAAAGTATGCTGACTATGTTATTGATTGGTTTTTATTATAGGTGGAGAAATAAGAAGAATTCTAGTTAGAACCCTAATGCATATTGCAGTAGAAACATCTTGTTATGTGGAACAAAGAACTCGAGTAGGTTAAAGTGTCATGGAAACACTTTGGGCCCGATGAAGATACATGGGATATGATTGATTAGATGCAGGCTATGTATCCTTCATTGTGTTTCAGTGAAAGAAAATGTGTTTTGGTATTTTTACATATTTATGTATGGTTGTTATTGTAAATATCACAATGAGCTATGTTATAAAGCACCAATAAGTGGTATGTATTTCGTATTTTTTTTATGATGGTTTTTCTTTTGAGAATTTCATTATTATAAATAATATAATGAGTTGGGTTATAAATATACATAGGCAGTATGTTTTAAATTTTCATCGGTTTTTCTGGGTATATATATGGTTTAACACAGAGAACGATGTTACGCTAAGGGGTGGGTGTTTGTAACAACCCCGAGTTAAAATTTCATGGAATAAAATTCAATAAAGGAATAATAAGACCATGGGAAAGGGACACTTATTCCAAGAAGAATGTTGGGTACAAATTTTTACTGGGAATCACTTGTTGTGTTTTGTGGCTAAGGGGAAATTGGCAAAGGCAATTTCTAAGGCTTCGAAAAGATAAAGTGGTATTTTTGGTACATTATTTATGAAAATAATGGAAATTAGGAAAAAAGGAAGATGAAAGGTCACATGTTGCATGTGATAAGGGAAGTGTCATCGATAAAAATACCTTATAGCATAAATTGGTAGAATTTTTTGAGTTTAGTGTTAGAATTGTCTCAAAGAGGATAAAGCGCCAAGAGGAGAAATAAAGAAATAAAGGTAGGGAAAATAAAAGAAATGGAAGGAAAAGCAACAAAAGTCAAGGAAAGCAATGGAAGGAAAAGAACAAGGAGCTTCAATGGGAACACTTGTAGGTAGTAGGTTGCATGTATCATTTCCTAGCTGGTTTTGACATGCATGGTATGTGCATGTTGGTATTTGGTTCTTTTATTCTCATTAGAATGGATTTTTCAAGGTTTCGATAGTGGATTTCAGCCTAGCATTTCCATATCTGGAGAGACATGCTGTGATGGTATTGTTCTCATTTTTGAGCTTTGGATTGCCGAATTTTTTCAGAATCTGGGGAGAGGTGGTCTCAAGACAATTCCAAAAGGACTAGGAATCCCTTGACCGATAATGGAGAGATACATGGTAAATATTGAGGGTGGTGATATGATCATTCCTCAGGGATGGGGAAGGAATTTTGAGGGATCCAACATGAGTTTTTTTATTATTATCTTGACACTGGTTTCGATGTGATCATGATAGGGAAATGATGAAGATGGCTTAGCATCTAGATTCCTTTATAAGTTTTTGGATTGGTTTATACAATGAGAGATTAAATTCATGCCTGGAATATTCCACGAGGGTGATTTTCTAAAGAGAGATTTGGATCATCCAATATATGGTGGGGTGGAACATGGAAGTCATGACCCCAGTCAGTAATATCCTATGTTTAATGAGAGATACATTTCTCTTGGTTTGGATAAGGAAAGACATTGGTTATTATGTGTATTGAGTGGTTATTCTCTTATTATTTTTTATCTTGTTATATTTCGTATATAAGCATGGTTTGATTACATATCTTAGTCATGGCTCTTTCCATGTTTCCACTCATAAATGAATAAATAATGAATGCAAGACGTAATTGGTGTTTTGAAAGCCAATAAGAGAAGGGAGGGACCCTTCTTGTTAAACCTCAGATAAGTTTCGAGTCCCTCATGTTCATACTTGCATTCATGACTTGTAGGTTGCATATCTACCAAGTGTTTGAAAAAATGACAGTCCTGGTTGGGGATGGTCAAGTCATTAGTGGTTTCAATTTTTACTTTATAATAATTCTTTCTATGTTATTTACCTTCTCTCAAATTTCCATTTAGCTCTAGGAAGAGACCAGAGTCTTGGACCTGAGGAAGTGGTAAAAAATTTGGAGTTCCTGGTTTAAAACCAAGAAGAAAATTCCATAGTCGCATGGAGTTCTTAGCAAGGGAGTGAATCTAGATCTAGGTTAAGGAAAAAGTAAGTTGTCTTAGGGATTGTATACCTACAGTGGTTGGATTACTCCTGGAGGCCTTGTGTTACTAGAGGGAAGTCATTAAGGTCCTAATTTGTCAATTAAATTTCCTTAAGGTCACCTAGGAGGATGATTCTTATCATAGTGACCCTCAGGCCATGTTTCCCCTGGGTAGGGTAGTTAAAGTGGGTATATATGGGAGGAGGTGTTGCACTCTCTATTATAAATCAAATCCAACATAGTACATCAATTTAACATACAAATTACTCCTAACTAGTTCTATTGTGTTCTTCTTGACATAAGTAACCCAACACAACATTAGGCTCTCAAAAAGAGCTCCTATAACTCCCACAATGATCCTCCAAAGCTCCAGTATGTCACCTCTAGTCTCTTCTCAATTACACCTCTGCTGCATTAAAATTACATTTTTTTCCTCCTTGGTGCAATGGTAAACTTTTATAATAATTTGGGAGATGTCGGGGGATTAAATCCCAACCTCCCCACCATCTGTTGTGCTACGCTATGTTATTGGGTCATAAAAAAAAATTATAAATAGTTTTGGTGGCAGGCTCAATAGACCTACCAATGCACACCCATAAAAGATATATCCTAAACATTAATTTTATTGCTCGTAGGCCTTACCCAATATCTCCTAGGTGTTTTTTAACGATATGGAGAAGGATATGTTTTCGGAGGTATTGCAGGGGCCGCCAATAATGGCAGTCTATCACCATTTTTTTTCGAAATACATATCCATATCCCTTCAAATATAAGTCGTGCGATTGTGGTAATAAGAACCACCATTAGCACAATCGGTAACGGGTAGAGTTTCCAATGCATAAGTCTTGGGATCAAATACTTTCTAGTCTGTTTATTTGTTAACAATTTTTTGACTAACCATAAAAGGGCATTTTTTGCGTTGGCATTGGTCTTTATGCCAACAATCAAAAGCTTTGAATTTTTTCCATATATATGTGTCACGTATCAGACTTCAACCATGACCCCTCGCTTCCTGGAACCATGAGTTGATCATTGCCTTAAACCACTCTGACTTTTACTTTCACCTTCTTGGACTTGAACATTGACCTTGGATAAATTTTTCATATAGAGCCAGATTTTTCCTATTTAATTTGCATGGAATCATTTTTTTGACCTTGACGTGACGGAATGCATTTTTCTCAAATCCAATGAATCTGAATTTTTGTCCTTTTTGGATCCCATTTGGATCAATTAAGTGGAAAAAATGGCTAGGTGTAGAACATCCCATCATAGAAAAGAAGATCCATGCTTGAAGTACAAGTTGATATGTGTGATAAAATTAATGAGTATTGATAGCCTTGCTAAAGTTCACAATGCTGAGAATTAATTCTCAACAAGGAGAAATGCTAAAGTGTCCATTCTCAAAATTTAATGTTGTTGTAGTTGCCAATAAATTTGAAGTAATAACACCATTGATAGCCATGCATTTGGGTACACTCTCTGGTAGTGTGATTTACCTCAAAGAAAACATTGGTCATAGTGTGACAGTATAACAATACCAAGGATTATAGTTTTGCAATGTGGGGGAATGCAACGTAGTTGAGTGAGCTAAGTGGAGAAATCAAAGTTTGTTAGGTTGATACAGAGAGAAAGAGAGAGTGTGCCTATCTAGAAATGGAGTCCAATTTTTTGCTTGTGCTACTGTTAGACGTCAAGTGAGGTTATGGAAGAAAGGGGAATGAGAGATAACATTATGTTGTTGAGAACATAGGGCTAAGAGTTATTTGTTTGTGTGTTGTTGCACTGTGAGGAGACCTAATTAGAGAAGAGAGTAGAGTGGAAGAAAATTGTGCTAAAAAAAGGAACAATGGTTGCCATTTACAATGTATTGATTTCCTTACTGTGTGTGGATTATATCCTACATACACGAAGTTAGTGCTTCCAACTTAATGGATGCATAAGTAGACCTTGGGGGTGAGTGCATTCAACACGTTGGTGATTGCATCAATACAAGAAGTTGAAAGTTTTTTCTACAACAAATATGTGAATTATGTGCTTGAGTTGGTGCTTATCATAACAAGTTTATATGGATACAAAGGTAGGGAGTTGGTGGTTTCTATTAGTGGGTGGTAGAAAACAATGAAAGGGAGTTGGTGATTCCTGTGAGTGGTGGCTCACAAACAAAAAAGTATGTAATAGAGTAGGATCTCATATTTCCATCATAATAGAAACAAGATGTAGTGTTTTTCTCCCTAAAGGGTTTCGATGTTAAATCTTTGTGTCCAATGTGTATGCTACTCTTGGTGAGTGTCGATTGTGGACTCATTCATGTGCTGCTATAATAATTAGTTGTAGATATCACATGAATTATTTTCATGCATAAATATTAAATATAAATTGGTATAAAAATAAAATTAGCCTTAATATTGATTCACCCCGCTCCCTCAGTATTAACATTTTTTCCAACAATTGGTAGTAGAGCATGGTTCCTTTAGGAACAACTTAACCACTTGAAGGTCATCAAAAGGAAACAATGGATAATCAAGTTTGGCTAACAACAGGGGAAGTTCCATTTTTTGAATGGATCAGACTATGAGTTCTAAATGATTAGAATAAGAGCATGTTTAATGTTGATCAATGAAGCTTTTTAGTTTTTAGTAGAAATGAATAGAATAATGAGTTTAATGCACAAACCAAGGATATTATCATGAAATGGCTATCAAATTTATATGAAATAAAGTTAGGAATTTTCATAAATCAAATGAAATTCTTGACAGGTTGGAGTGTCTCTATGGAAGAGAAATTTATGTAACAACAAAGGAGGTTGATGAACCTTATTTCTCAAGCAGTGATCCCAAACCCGTGAAGGATGCCACTAATGAAATAAGACAAGGAATAAGATAAAGACAAAATCCCAAAGGAAACATGATAAAAATATTGAATATCTTCTTTCAAATGCGTAATTTTCTCATATCCACCCCAATGGTGAAGAATAAGACATATACAAGAGGCATGTATACTCAAATGGTATTCTACTAGCCTGTGATAAATATAAAAAAATAGGGAAATCAATATATAGTAGTAATGTTGAAGATAAACCTACCTTCATAGTAATAGAAGAAGGAGATACCTCTCAAGAGGAGAGAATAATTTCTTATGGTGTGAACAAAGAAATATCTCATTAGTGTTCATCTACATGTGAAAATGAATGCATTCCCTGTAGTAATGTAACACTATTTCTTAGACACATGGAGGATTTTCAAAAGTTGAAAATAGGCCTAGATCCTTCTGATGATTTTTTTATCACATTTCATAGAGAGTAAAAGCATCAATATGAGAATATTTACTTTAGGAATAATTTTATCTTTTTTCTAGAAAAGATCAAGGGGCTCGCATAGGAAAATAAAAGGAAAAATGAGTAGTTGCAAGGATATGAGCTTGATCATGAATGTTTGAGAAAAATAAACAAAGTGAATAGATTGAATCAAAGTTTGAAAAGTTAGTTGAAAGATAAGGAAGCCTTTTGTGAGAGACTACAATACAAAGTAGTCTCATTGAGACATTATTTAGATGATTTTATTCATCAATTATCACATACCAGAGTATGAAGGAGTGATCCAGGATTTTGGATGGAATTCTCAGCAAGAAATGGCCTCCTCTAACTAAATCTAGTTTTTGATCCAAATAAGAATTGATTCATAAGAAATAAAAGTTTGATGTAACACCAAAACTATATGAGGAAAAAAAATAACCCCAACATGAATAAAAAAATGGAGATTTTTGGAAAAAAACAACAAGAGAAGAATAAGAAACAACTATGAAATACCAAGCAACAATCACAAAAGTATAAATGGAAAGAGATGAAAATAAAACTACAAAAGAGAGCTAAGGAGTGGTAAGGAAGAATGCAAGCAATCAACTCAAATAACCATTCAAGGTGCACAAAGAACGGAAGAGGTTCCTTTCCCCCTTTAGAAAAAATCCTTCAAAAAAACATGCCTTCTCCTATAAAACTACCTTGTATGTTTATTATTATTATTTTTAATAATTTTGGGCATAAATCCACATATTGTAGGTGGCATGCTAGAAAACAATTTTTTTTTGGGTAGAAGCAACCCAAGAATTCACAAGGTGGCTACGGAAAAGCATGTTTGTAGCAATAGTGAATTTTATAAGAGTCTTATCAAATATGGAAATCATTTTTCTCCATTCATGATTCATATCGAATGCTACAACTATGGAAACTTTGGGCATAAGGAAGAATATTGGAGATATAAGAAAATGGATCCCACTCCTTTGATGATGAAATAAAATCTCACTGCTTTACCTTTGATTTTGAGAAGCAATGTAGGAGCAAAGGAAGCAAGGATTTTCTTCAACACTCTATGTCAAAGATACTTTATGAATCAAGGAGGAATAAATCCATCTATAATTTCTAGCTACAATTAGAGAAAGCCTTAAGAGAATAATGGAAGCAACAAATAAGTTATCTTTCTCTTTCAAACAGAGAAGAAACGATGCAAGAAGACATGGGTGAAGAAAAAAAAATGAAAGGAAAATTTCTCTCCAACCATTAACAAACAAGAAAAACCCAAAACTAGAGAATTTTTATTAGGACTCATCCACTAAATTTTTCGAAGAAGAAGGAGGACTAGATCTACTTAGGGCAATTAGATCATGTTTTTCTCTTCACTAAAAGAATAGAATGGCATGAAGAGAGGTTGAATACGTGAGATGAAAGAAGTCAAAAAGTAATAATTAGAGATATCCATATGAATGTTAAAGGTATCTTCAGGTCCCCTCATTTATTACAATTAAAAATTGGCTCATTTCAGATGTACCAGCATTGTAAGAAAAAGGAAAGTGTAACAAACATGGTTCCTAGTGGAGAATGCAACAAAAATACTATATGTTTTGGAATAAGTAAAAGGGTTGTAGTATAAGTATGGAAGGAGAAGAGGCCTCTAGTATGAGCTAGGTCCACAAGTTCAGTCCCCATGTAGATGAAGGAATGAATTCTTGGTAGCAATAGCAGGGAAATATTCATTAGCCTCAACGAGAAAGGTTGCAAAGTAAATGAAAGATTGTTCTATTGGGTGAAATGCCCTTATTTAATTTAATATTATGAGTTTGATTGTGCCTAGAAATCTTGTGTTCATAAAAATTATTGGTTAAATTTGTACATGTCCCTTAGATTTCAATTGATATTGGTATGTCAACTCCTAGTTTATCTAGGTTCATTTGGAGTAACATTTATCTGCAAGTGGGCATTTATTTCTGCATAGGAGCTATTAAAGTTTTCCTGTTACATTGTCCAAGATGTAACAATTTATTGGTTCAATTGGTATCAGTTTCTTTCTAATTTGTACAAAACATGCATTCATAAAGAGAGTGTTAAGCCAATAGACATAAGATGTCAAGAAATAGAGGCATTAAAAAAAGAGGAAGTATATGTTCAGGGGGGGCATATCATATATGTCCAATTCCTAGAGAAGCAACAAATAATACAAGAAGACATAAGGAAATTATTTACTAAGGTATTATTATCCATACATCTTTCTGCACGGTGTTTGTAGCTAAATGTGGATGGAAGAATTTAAGTGCACTATGAATGACATATTAACCACTGAAGATTAGTCAAAAATGATAATTCACATGAGTAGCCTCGCCATAATTCATTAATTTAAAGTGGGAGAAGAATTATATTGTAGCCCTTTGTCATTGATGTGAAAGGGGGAGAATAAGTTGTGATGGGCCATGTAGAGGAGTAAAATCCATTGGTGTCTTATACAAGGATAATAGTGGAAGCAACATGAGGATTTTCCATAAATTTGGAGATACGATGAGGTGTTTCCATGTATTCTAAAGGGAAGTATTTCTCAAGAATTGGACTTGTCTCGATGGCTAGTGGAAGGAAGTGTGATGGCATTGATTTCAACCAGATTATCTTTGATGATGGTGCCAATAGATGTGTTTGCATTGATTCCCATTAGGCTAGATTTGATGGAAACTAGGGCTATCATTGACATATATGGTGTGTCAAGCTTATGACATGTCCCATGGTTGTTGTAGTCTCTTGTAGATAATCATCATAGTATCAGGCTTATTGTAGAAGCCATAATATCATGACTATGATGGTTAAGGAGTCCTATGCTTTGAAGGAACTTTTGTGTTTGGATTTCATCTTATATATTCTTTTAAAATTCATAGTTGGATTTAGCTCTAAAAGAGATATGTAATAATATATTGAAGTCCTGTAACTAGCCTTGCTGATCAAATCTTAGTGTTAGCCAAATTTTAGGTGGCCAAAAGTAAAAGGTGCAGCGTTAAAATGGTTGGAGGATGTATTGGAGCACATAAGTTTGGTAGCTAGAAAAAGTTGGTGGAGCCTTTTTAGCAGAGTCGCTATGTAAGGGATCGGGAAGATGTGGCTAAACAAAACAATGACAAGGAGATTTATTATTAGATGACAATGAACCCTTTGAAAAAATTGATAATGGTGGGTGAATCAAGGATGCTTCTTAAGGCATACATGGGAAAGTCTCATGATGGAAGTGGTGGACTTACGTGGATATCCACAGGGTAGTGAAGCATGCAACAAGAGTGCTCATTGGTGAAGGTTTAACAAGTGAGGCACACATGAAAACAAAGCCAATGTTATTAACCAAATATGTTTTAAATGGTTAGAGGTAGAACACACTGGGATACAAGTGTCAGGACATGTCAACATGAAAATATGGGAGGAAAGCGAACAATGAAATGAAGAGAAGGGTGGCCCCATGGGACATGTCATCCCATAAGATGGACGCATGAGGATTATAAAGGGGAACATGTTAATTTCATTGGGACAAAGGCATCGAGGTATAGCTTCAAGCTCATTGGCATGGTCTTATGTGGCATAAAGACAATGGAGAGTAGGAATTGTTGAAAATTAGCTGATACGCATTAATTTTATTAAGGGAAATCAACACAAATAAAAATTCCTAGGACCCTTTTCCCTCTCCTCATAGCAATAACATAGTATAATTATACTAGGTGGTTATTATGTCATCATGATGTAAGTACAGGGGACACATGGCATACAAATTCAAGTCTTTTAGATACCCAAGTGGGCCATTTGAAGGTGACATGTGGACGAATCCGGAAGTGACATGTAGCATGTGTTATGTCATCATGTGTAATGTTGGCATGACAACATGCCACGGGGAGGTCCCTGGAAGGTTTCAAATCAAGGTGCAAAGGAATGAGTGGATTTACTTGGTGTCAGGCTAACATGGCAATCATTAGATCCAAATCATGTTAGTAGGCAGTTGTTTAGCTCACATGGTTGCAGTAGAGGACCCACGATACCAATTATCCATGCGGGTTTATCACATAAGGTATGAGCTAGGCACAAAGAGAATTAGAGGGTTGATTAGGAATTAGTTTGGTATGTAGTACATGTCACCACATCTGATCATTAATTGGTTGATGCATGCATTGGGTAGTCCCACTAGACGTGTAAGCTCATAAGGCTTACCTTGAAGAAAATCAAAACTGCACCCAGGTCTTGGTTTTGAAGTGGTTTTGGGTACTATGAAACCATGGTACTTCTGGTCAAAAGAAAAGAAAATGATACATGTCGGAAAGGTATTATAGTGGCATCACAAGTCAACCCAACATGCCTTTAGTTTCCTAGTGCATGTAGTGGACTGACCCCACACTAGAAGTAATCCTGAAGGGAAGGCTGGAGGCTAAGGTTGTGCCCAAGACTTTGTTCTCTCTATCTATGTGATCGAGGGGAAAATGGTTTATTAAATGATGTCTAAGCCCTCAAGACTATAGTTCAAAGAAGTTCCCAAGTCTCAGTTTTGCAACAATTTCACATGTTTGCAACCATAAGCCTTCTAGCTAATAATAAAGAAAATGACATCACGGGTGTATAGTTCAAGGGATGGATGATTTGAAAACTCTTTTTAATTATCAGATAAGCTATTTGTTTATGCGATATTTGGGGTCCATTATAGATCTTAGAGCTTAGTACTTATGGATATGAACAAGTCAAAAAATTTGGAGATGATTCCATCCATATTTGGTGGTTATGTGAAATTGGATCTTGCAAGCATAGGTTTATAAGAAATGAATGAGTCAACAACTCTTTAGGATTATGGGCCGGCCCTGACACTTCTATTTTATTTCAAGTTTGCTATAGATTGAAGAATAAGTCTTCGATGGGAGGAGAATTATCTAGCTAAATGGACTATAAATAAGACTTATGCCATATCTTGAGGTTTTCTTGAGTTGAACTACCAAGAATCTCTGGATGGGGATAAAGAGGACCATGATCTGTAGAGGTAGCAGTTGACTCGAGAAAAACCGTGATTTACATTTCTTTCATATGATAAAGAATTAAATGGAAAATATGGCTATTTGTAGAAGTTATTGTCACAAAACAAAAGATCCATGCTTGAAGTATAAGATGAGAATTCTGATCAATTTAATGAGTATTGAGGGTGTTTCTAAAGCACACAATTTTGACAGAGAATTAATTCTTGTTAAGGAAAAATTCTCAGGTGTCCATACACAAAGTGTAACGATGTTATAGCGGGAAAAAAAATTGACGTAACAACAAGACGGAAAACAATACATTTGATTGCACTCCTGGGTAATGTGATTGAATACAAAGATAACATCGATCGATCTATGATAATGGAACAAAACCAAGGATTATAGTTGTGCAAGGTGGGGGAATGCAACATAATTGAGTGAGCTTAGTGGAGATCTTGAAGTGTGTGAGGTTTCTACTGAGAGATTACAAGGGTGTTCCTATGAACAAATGAAGGCCAAGAGTGAGCATGTGCTACTATGAGAGGCCGAAAGAGCCTATGGAACAGAAAGGGTTGCGAGATGAGTGTATGCTACTGGCAAAAGAGGATCAAGAGTTGTTTTTTTGTGTGTTATTTTAGTGTGAGTAGACTCTAATGATGGTAGAGGGTGAAGTTGAAGAAAACTGAGTTGAAAATATGTAATGTTGTTTCCATTTATAGTGTATTGATTTCCTTATGGAGTGTGGGCTCAAGCCTACATATAGGGAGTTGGTGCATCCATCGTAGTGGGTGTTTGAGTATATGTTGGTGGTGGGTGCTTCCAAAAAATTTGTTCTTGCAAAAATTAAAGGAGCTGCAATTTGGTGCTTCAAAAAAATCCATGAAGTTGGTTCTTCAACAGGAGCTTCTAGTAAGTAATTTAGATGTCTACAAAAGAAGGCAGTTGGTGCTTCCTGCTAGTGAGTGATAGAAAACAATAAATGTGAGTTTGTGCTTGTTATGAGTGGTGCCTCACAAAAAAAAATTAATGTAATAAATTAAGAACTCATATTTAGATCATAATACAAAGAAGCTTTGGTATTTTTCCTCCCGAAAGGGTTCGCATGTTAAACCATGTTGTCTAATGTGTATGATGCTCATGGTGTGTATTTATTGTTCAATTTTTCATGTGACACCATCATAATTGGTTGTTGATTGCTCACATGAATGAATGCCAAGTTTGAATGTTAGATATAAATTGGAATCAAAATAAAATTATCATTAATATTGATTCACCCCCATATTAGCCTTAACATTTTGTCCAAGATATGATTAATTTTCTATAGGATCAACTCGCTTTGTCCATGTATATCAATTGTATGAAGAGTTTTCATAAATGTGTCATAAAATACCATTTTTTTATAAGATAATTTCATTTCTCCATTTTTATAGTGTCGAAAAATGTGTCATGATATGTGGAAGAAGTTATTCATAAAATTCTTGAAATGTATAAGCCTTCTAAAAAACAAGCTAATCATTATTTTCATTACACGTTTGATACTACAATCAATCAAATATAATAATATGGTGAGGTAAAAATTGTCAACATCATGATGTATGTAATCCCAAGCATATGCATTTTCTTTTAAAGGATGGGTGAAAACAAAACAACCCTTTTGATTATGAAAAAAAAACATATTGCTGAGACAAGGCTTATGGTTGTAAATTGAGGTGTGACTGGGAATGAAAGAGAAAAGGAAATTTTGTATAATTTTTTCTAATTGGAGGATCAAAAATGGGTACCAACATCTGGAGAGTCCATAGGGAAATATATGAAGGTATATTGAACTTAGTATCCATGGATTTGCAGAAGAGAAAATAAGGAAAGGTGATATAATTTCGATTCCCTCACATAAGAATTTATAAGAAAAGCAATCTACTAAATTTTTTTATTTCCACAACACATTTCTTAGGTAAAGTTTTTCCTAGAGCACGTGCAGGTAGATTTATATACTTTATCGTGTTGTAGCAAAATGAGTTACCATATATGTAATAAATGGTAATATCATATCATTTTAAAAATCATATTAGTAATAACTCTATCTTTAACCTTTAAGAAAGTTGCAATGAGTGAGAATTGTTGTTCCTATATTGAGTTTCTAGAAAATACATATCTAAATTTCTTTTATATATAAAAAAAGGATCGACATGTAAAATGCCTTCAAAAAGAAAAAAAATCAATGAATTAAAGAAATCGAAAAACATGAAACGAAGAAGAAGAAGAAAAATGACTAGGACTAGACTTTTCATTGAACAAATCACTCAACAATATCTAAGTTATTATTAAGATAATGATCATTA
>JAXQQM020070586.1:0-25049 GCA_034641835.2 Pinus albicaulis | reverse complement strand
ATGTCCATATGCAAGAATTCATAATGAGATCTTTACAGCTGAAGGTTGGGTGAAGGATTGAGACTAATGTGTATCACTTTGATGGAAGAAAGAAGCTACTAGCTTGGAATATTGGAGCTCAAGGATTTTTTGACCTAGAAGAGGAGATTGGATCTTCCCGTGTTCATTGTAGCATAAGCGACTTGCAACAGTGATAGGTGAAAACCCTCCTTGAGACTCTATGTGTTGTCTCTTGATGGACTAAGGAGCAGTAGAGAGTAGAAAAAAGGACCAGCAAGATAAGATATGACATAAAGGCTGCAACGAGATTGTCAGTGTATCTTGTATTCCTGTACTTGTGGATAATTGAGGGCCATTATCCCTTGTATGGGATCCCTAGACTTTTTTATTATTTATTTTGTTTAATATAACGAAGATTGGGTTGTTCTATATATTTGTACAATATTTTGTAAAAATTTGTCTATACTTGTGCATGTGTGATTTACTGCTTTATATTGTTCTGCTGTGCAAAGTAGCTTTGCTGAGATTCTTGGTTTGATATTGTAAGAGATTCTAAGATTCTATCCTAGACCCAAAATCATGGAAATTCAACATAGTATTAGAGGGTGTTAAAGTGCATAGTGAAGTACAACTTAAGATGGAGTTGGTCACAATATAGGTGAAGGGTTCACTACAATGTCGAAGTTGTTGGCCAGTGTCCGATATGAGGACAGGTTGGAGGGGTTGTCCAACTATAGTCCATGGAAGGAAAGGATCAAGTTGATTTTGCAGGTCAATAATATCTGGGAGTTTACCAATAAATACACCAAGAAGACAACCGACCCAAAGGAGCTGGAAGTGTATGAGGATTTGGATGCAAGGGTGAGATTTATCATCCTTGATGGTGTGAAGGATCCCCTAATACTTCATTTATATGTGAAGAAAACTGCACATGAGATGTGGATGGCTCTTCATAATTTTTTCCAAAATAATAACGAGAACTGAGTACTGGTATTGGAGGATAAGTTGAAGTCCACCAAGATGTTGCAGGGTGAAGGAGTGAATTTGTATCTAATGAGATTGTCTTAGGTAAAAGATGAGCTTGTTGCCGTCAATTTGACTATTTCAAAGAATGATATGGTGGGGATATCCTTGAAAGGTTTTACTCCAGAATGGAAGCCCTTCAGAAAAGAGATCATTTCTAGATACAAGTTGCTAGACTAGAATTGGTTGTGGAATGACTTCATTCAGGAAGAGTTGCAAGACGAGGATCTTCATCCAAATAAGAGGGCAGATGATGACATGGCACTTGCAACATGAATGAAGAGTAAGCAGAAGAAGGACTTGAGTAAAGTAAATTGTTCACATTGTGGTGAGATGGTTCATTTTACGTCGAGATGTCTGATGAAGAAGAAGGGAGATGACGAGAAGAACAAAGGAACGGAGGATGTTCACTTCTGCTAAGATGGATGTCTCACAGAGTTGGAAAGAGGAACTCCGACGCGGTCTCTCCTTCCTCGCAAGGTGCCTGTCGGTAAGGATGGATGATACATAAGACGATGGGCGCGTGGGGAAACATCGCAGCGAGTCTGAAGGACATTTTGAGACTGGGCTGAATAGGACATAGAGACTCACATAGTGTGGCCAAACAAGAAGTCGGAAAAGTTGAGGATACGAAATTGTGTCATTTTAGGATAGAACGGAGCCAGGCAGTATGAAGTCTGTCTCTCTGCATATACCATAACTAGGAATATAACATAATACTCCATTCAACCAATTGAAGAAAAGGGTTTGAGGTCTTCACAAGATGGGAAAGAAGAATTGGTGAAGCTATAGCTCTATTGGTATTGTGCTTAGAGTTAGAGACGTTGTCTTATGTAGGTGATGGAAGCACATGGATCATGGAAAGGAAGAAACGCCAAGCGAATACATGTTCTAAGTAGGTGTAAATATGAGCTTGGAGAAAGCGAGGTATATAGGTTCCCGAGAAGAAGGTCTAGGTTCCAAAGTCTCAAAGGGAGTTGGAAATTACTACTTCGAAATTTTAAGTTCATTAGGAAGACACTGGCCTAGGAAAATTGGATGATACCGAGAGCAAAAATGCCAATTCCTTCAAATTCAACGGGGGAATGTTGACATAAACATCTTATTCACGAAAAGAAGAATAAGTAGGATGCTTCCAGTGACAACAACACTTCTGAGAGAGGCATAGTTCACGATACAAGTATTGTTGTATTGGTGATCACCAATAGTTGGTGAGTGTTACGAGTAGTGATGGTGATGACAATTTACTTCCTAGTCTTGGAAGTACCTCCCTTGCTAAGAGGGAGTGTTGATTTTTTAGAAGCTTGGGAGGTACTCCAAACCCTAGGGTTCATTGTTTGGAAGCTGGAGCACCGCAAGAGTCACTAATGGGCTTGGAACCCAATTTTGGGGCTTTGAACCCATCAATGTTTTGGAAAAAAACATAAATAATTTTATGCATGTGATGGATGGACATGATGGAGGATGGTGAGGAGAATCCAACTGTAATATCCCAAAATAGGGAATTTCTACAACAATAAGAACATATTAAGATGTTCCAAAGTTTTAGATAGTTCATATGATGTGTTAAAAACATATAGCCATCAATTAAAGCTACAACAACAACTTATACTTCATTTTATGATCCAAAAGTTAGGGAAAAGCAACAAAATAAGCCCCAAAAATGTTATTCCCAGCTATGTGCATAATAACAGAGGAAAATAATGGTGGTATCCCTTATAGTATGTCATATGGGACTTATATACCAAATGGGATAAAAAAAAATTCACTCTAGCTAAGTTAAATAGGTCTCCCGGTCCCGATATGGCTCAAAAAGGCCCAAACCCCATGACTTTTAGCATACAAAATGACTAAAGAAAGGGAAAACATGATTCAGTGAGGGTTTCCACAAAAAATAATGGTCCTCAACATATCTGGAGTTTTTATTAAGCAAGAATGAAGAAAAATGGAGATTCAACCCTTGTTATACAGTAAAAGACAACCCGGCAAGGGCCTCATGAAAGTACATCATGTATAAAATGACAAAGTATGCAGATCTAGATCTGAAACAACACAGTTATACTAAAAATATGCATAAATTGGCTGAATAATACAAGGAACTAAAGAAGAATGATGTAAAAAGCCTCCTGGGAGAAAGGTTGGCCCTTCCTCCAAGGAATGAGCTCAAAAGCAAGGGTTCAAACCCTGCTACTTCAACACTCTGAAAAAGGACGCAGTTTCTACAAATTAATGCATTGTAGAAGATGGGAAATGTTTTGGCCACATGCCAAGATGTAAAATATGCTCCAAGACCTTCCTCACAGATCTTTCAAAGAAAGGGAAGCTCCCTCCTCTGAAAGATAAGCTCAGAAGTGGTGTTGTGATCTCTCCACTGCAACACCCTACAACACAACGTTTCCTGCTACAAGAATAACATTGTAGCTGAAGGAGGATGCTAGGCCTCAAGCCTGAATGTGGAAAAATGAAGTACAATTCTCCTCCAAGAGGCTCTTAGGGAAGGAGAAGGAATCCCTAAGGTCCCTAAGTAGGAATGCCTTGTGCTAAACAACACTGCATACTCAACTCAACAGCTGAAGAAAGCTCAGTAGTCTAAGCAAACCAAAATCAATAATCAATAATCTAACCTCAAATTTCTACCATATTCCTCCTTATAATGTTTGTGAGCCTCCTCATCTTGGGTCCCACCCATTAGGGTTTCCAACATCACATGATCACTTTCCCTCCAAAACTGCGTTGTAGCTCCATCCAGGCTACTCCTCCATACTGCGTTGTTGACTTAGTCAAATTGACTGAATCAACATGATTCTCTTCCTGTTCATACATGGAAAGTGCAGAATCCAACTACTAGTATGTTCCCTTTTCATACCAAGAGGGCTTTTATGCTAATACAAGATAAGTATGGGTCTCTTTCCCCCATTTATTCATCTACTAAATGCAAAAATAAAAAATTAATATTCCTATTAGCTGTATGCTAATTTAGGAACATTACACCAACACAACAAGAATAATTGAAATCCAAGATGTAGAATATGAGTTATGAATTTTTGAAGTTGAAAATTATTTTGTGGATAGTCAAGTCATGTAAGCTTGAGTCAAATTGGTCTAAAAGACACGTCCCTTCACTAATTCTTTGAGCCCTTCTAAAGTGTATAAATGAAAGGTGATGTGATTCATTTTTATCCATCCAAGTGCATCAAATCACCTCCATACTTCTCTAAGGCATCCACATATGTAAAAAAGGATAGTGTGGTACATTTTATGTGATTATGATGTGCCTTTTGGCTTAGTACTGGTCCAAGTTACTGTAGGAAAGGAGCCACATTACAAAGAGGAGTGATTATGCCTGTTTTGGGTGTAGATTGGTGGAAGAAGGCTTTGTTTACTACAACGAGGTAGTATGGTCATCTTGAAGTGTTGTAAGGGTTGTTTAAGGATGTTGTAGGATGTCACGGGCCTAAACAACAGTGTGGAGGAGTGAAATGACATTTGTAGAGGGCTGGAAGGCCCAATCTCAGGATAACCTCTTCCTAGAACACAACACTTCACCACAGGAGCATATTGGAGCTAAGTTGAAATTGAGTGGTTCTAAAGGGAGAATAGAGGGTTGTAGTAGTGGGTTATTAGCCCTAACTGGGAGTAGAACATGCAACAATGAACATACCAACAAACTAAGGTATGTATGGATGGTTGGTTGTTTATTTTATGCAAGGGATGGTGTCCATGTGTGGACAAAATTTATAGCAGCCTATGGAAGAAATTTGGAGGGCTTATCTTGGTGGATGAAAGCCTATCCTAGTAGCATATTTCAAAGTGGAGTATATGGCATCATTGGACTGGTGGAGGGTAGTGTGTTGATAGCCCAAAGTAACCCTTCAGAGGAAGTCATAACAAGATCTTGACAACTGAAGGTTGGGTGAAGGATTTATCCTAATGTGTAGCTCTTTGATGGATGAAAGAAGCTACTAGCTTGGAATATTGAAGCTCAAGTGTTTTAGCGTGCCTGTGTAAAATACAGGTGCACAAGGCTGAGATGACAAAATATTTTGGTTTTTGTCTACTTTTTGTTTTTGGGATTTTTCTCTACACTGATGGGTACCCATTTTGATGACAGACTATTGTAGCGGGAGAGGGATTGGCCCGATCTTCATGCTGAGTTGGCTACTGATGCTGGGGAGCATCATCAGTTGGCTCTATGGGGCCTCCTAAAGTTTGCAGAGAACGAGCTTCTTCAGTTGCAGGACTGATTACTACGGTACATTATCCAGAATTGGCACAGGAGGCGCAACATGTTCGTGTTGCAGGGGACACATCTGGTTATCCGTCCTAAGATAGATGTTCACTTTGTGACTGGGTTGCTGCCTTAGGGTGAGGCACTGAGGTATCCACTCCCTTCCGGCAGGGTGGACTTGGAGAGATTCCGGAGATTCCACTGTGGTGGGGCACCTCTTACATAGGAATGCATCAGCATTGCATCAGCTATAGATTTGATCGATCGGTGTGCTCTGGAGGTGATTGTATGACTGGCGGGGTCATTTGCTCCGCATCAGGCATCTGGCCCACAGGTTGGAGTTTTGCGCTAACTAAGGTCCGGGCATTTTTTTGACTTTTCCCGTTTATGTTTTGATGGGATGTTGTCGCAGCTGAACAAGGTCCAACGTGGATCTAATTCATTTGTGTATGCTAGTATTTTGTGCAGCATCATATATGAGAGGCTATTGTTGCTAAGGCTAGTAGTGGCGGTGCCTCCGGGGGGGCATGGGAGCCTCGTATGAGGAGGTGGGCTCCGGTGATGCCGCAAGGCGGTGGTGGCATGGTGGGGCATTATTGGAATACCACGACAGAGGCCTAGTTTGAGGCCAATCCACAGATGTTTTTGCCATACCCGTATGTGGGAATGGACGTTCAGGGCGATCCAGACATGGGTCTCCCTTATGGTTATGTTTGGGGGCCAGCAAGTATGTTTTGTATGTTTTCTGCATTTAATTGAGTATGTATGCACTTATGTATTTTTCTAGTGACACTGACATCATTTTGGTTACTCGTGCAGATGTTGGCAAGGTGGGTTGCCCCGTGGCTCGGCTGGTGGGCCACGATCCTCCACAGAAACCTAGGGGTGGTCAGGGAGGAGGTGATGCAGGTGGACCAGGTGGTAGTGCTGGCAGACCTAGTGGTGATGTTGGCCCTTCTAGGGAGGGTAGCACCTCGATTTCTAGATAGGTTGTGGCCGAGCGAGCTCATGCTGGCGCGATAGTGGCTCGCGCAGATATGGCAGAGGCTCACATTACGGAACTGACATCTCAGGTGTCAGTTCTTGAGGATTTCTGGGGTCAAGTGGACAGCTTGACCCAGGGGATGCCTGCTCAAGGTTTCATGGATGACTTTGAGGAGTTCTAGTGAGAGACTGTGATGGCCCGTGAAAGGGACTATCGGCCCACTCTACGTCGGGTGGCAATCGCTGTTGCGGAGGTGGCTCTAGTGGTGGTACTAGGAGCAGTGGTGGGTCCAGGTGCCCCTCTTGAGGGGGCACCCCCCTAGAGTATTTTTGTACATGGCTTTGTGTAGAGTTCTTCATATTTTTAGCGACTTTTGTATCTTGGGTTAGAGTTAGGAGCGAGCGACACTATTTTTGTGCTAGGATATACACACACGATATATATATATATATATGTACATATGTATATGTGTAGAATGTTTTTTGCGGCTCTACACTGATGTGTCACCTATTTCGGTTATGTAATGTAACGTGTCTTTGATGGGTGTCTATATTTTGGTTTTTATGTGGTAGTTTCTTAAGATACATTCCGGGTTAGGATATTGTGCTTTCTCCATTCGTTAATGGTTGACTCCTTGGTATATGTGTAAATGTGATATAGTCAAATTGTTTGCTTAATCTCTTGGCACGAAAATATTTTCTAAACATATGTGCATCTCTTGTCTCAAATTTTTAGGTTGTTTTAAGTTTTCTGTTGAGTAGTGAAACATACCATACTTCATACTGATAGAGGAAGCTTCACATAAGTTCGATAGCGTGTCATATTGTTTTCATATTAGTGTCTGGCAGTGGTTGGAAAATTAGTGAACCAAGTGATAGAGTAACATGGAACCAATATTGCTAGACTGCGGACACTGGCCTTCCTGGGCCTAGGAGGATCTCTCATGATTTAAAGGATATATTTTTTTACTCTCGGGTTTTGATTTCGACTATTGTTGAATGTTTTTTTAACGGTTATTTTGATTTGGAAATATAGTCGAAATGGAATAGGTGGAGTGAGAGTATGTCAAATCCATTGGGCTATGGAGTCAAGTGAAATTCAAGAGTGTCTAAATGATGAAAGAGAGTGTGTTGCAGGGCCTATTTAGCAAGGTTAATGGATCCTTAAGGTGATGTATGAGGTGTAGTGAAAATTAAGTTTGGGAAAGACTGAGAGGTCTTAAACATATATAGTTTTAAAGTTACAATCCATGAGGTAGGGAAAACCATTAAGCTCAATAAACAATACTCTAAACTAATAAACATCCAAGAGAAACATTCTGGTACATAGAAAGCATAAGAGCTTCTAACTTTATAAATTCACCTTCATATTTTGGGAAAACACATAAGACAATAAAAATAACTCAATTTATGGAGAGGGAACTTCGAAACAACATAGATCAAGTTATAGGGAACTCTGAAACAAGTTTGTAGGCATGGCCAAAGGGCAAGATCGAACGATACCTCTTTGACTTAACCTAACAATCAATATTTCATAGAAAGGCTTCAAGATAGGGTTTTCAAAGCTTCAAATAAGCAGGGCATACCATGAATCATACTTGTAAGCTAGCATATTAACCATACATGAAACAAAAACAATTTTTGGTGGACCTAAGGAGCAATCAAGAGTTCCTTAAGATGGCCAAAAGAGAAAACATCAAAGCTATGACAAACAGGAGGATTGAGGTGCCTCAAAGAAAATGTCTCAACATATAATTTTATGTTTTATAGCAGCCAAGAAGCATGAAACATAATGATAAAAAAGGAAACAATAGACAAATTAGGAAGACATCACCATTCACCAAGCTATGGAATCCTACAAACAAGCTTCTCCATCATCAAGCCAAGCAAGCCATTCATCCACTTCACAAAACCAATTTCTTCTTCAAGCTCATAAAACCATGTATATTTCTCTTCAAGCTCATCAAATGCCAACAAAATACATAGGGGCCTCATGCTCTATTTATGGATCAAATGAGGAGTAAAACCCTAAATGTGGTAGGAAAATGTCAAATATAGTCATAAGTATCATTAATGGCCAAGAGACCATGCAAGGCCCAAGGCACATAATATCCCAAGAAATAAATGCTAAAATAACTATTTGCTCCTAATTCTAGCTTAATTTGCCTCAAAAAACTCAAAAATAACTATTTGAAATAAATGAGTGTGTTTTGCTGACTTTTGGTCCAAAACACACTAGGCAGCCTCTATTCGTAGCACCACTTCAACAGAAAATAGGGTCTCTTGCAACTAAGTTTTGGAACCCTTCCCGACACCATATTTGTCTCTGTGATGGCTCTTTGGAAAGATTGATGCATCTAATTTCTAGAAATTCTTGAGTTGTGCTGAGTGGATGCCATTTACCGGTTAAAAAATCAAATCTCCCAACACTACTCTGTACGCAGCGCTTGGTCTGAAAATGAGGCAGAAAGGTCAAACTTTTGATGTTTTTTGACCTTTTGAGGAGGTAAAAATGCTCCAAATGATCTGAAAATTGGTGCAAGACTGCTGGTGATGTGAGACATCCAAAAATGAAAACTTTTTGAGCTGAGGATGCACCAAATTTGTGCATGTCTCCTAGGGTGTTGCGCACATAAGGGTCAAAATTTGGAAAAACAAAAAGTTGTCCAATTTTCCTAAAAATTTGTGGAGAGGTCCCTCAAGAAATCTTGGACACCTTTTGAGAAGCCTCAGCCAAAATTCTAAGGCTTTCCTGCACTTTGGCTCTTTTTAGGTCTTCTAGCTCCATGAGGACCTTCCTCAGTTTCGCACAAGAAAGTTTTTTTTTCCTTGCATAATGCTTGGTCATTTTCTTTTGTAGGGCAAGGCCTCTCTTTGCCTCATTGAAATGCTTATGCTCCTCTTTGTAATAGTGGATAGCATGTTGTGCCATCTCAAAGTATCTTTCCCACTCCTGAAGTTGTGCATCTTTCTCCAAGAGAAGCAATCTAGTGTTCATCTCCTTGTCCTCATTATCACTATCTAGATCAATGAATTGAGGCCCTTGAGAAGTCCTCTTGATCCTTTTTCTTCTCCTTACCTTTACCTATTCCTCACCTTTGTCCATATTTTCCTTTACTTTGTCTTTGTGCTTGATAGCTAGAGGATATATGGCCCTTTGCCTTTTTTAGGCAAGAAACACATCTCTTTTTTCTTTGTGGTAGGTGCATGTGAGAGGAGTGATGAGGGTGCCTTAATCCTTGATGATGTCATAAGCCTTTTCATCTTTGTCATGGCTCTCATGAGTGACTTCATGCTCCGTTGGGTCACTGATTTCTTGACCTTTATCCTCATGATCATCATTTCTTTCCTCACTGTTTTCTTCACTATCATCTTGGCTCTCAAACTGATCACTACCCTCCTCACTTTCCTCATTTTGGCTTTGTCCTTCACTAAGGTATTCTTCTCTGTCACTTTCAGCACTGTCACTTTGAGTTCCTTGGTCATTCATAGGCTGATTTGTGTCATGAAAGTCATGACAGTTGTCATGAATTTCATGACTATTTCCTTACTGATTACTAACTGTCTCATTTGTACCATTTCCTTGGTCACTGTCTTCATTTTCAAACTCTATTTCAGCCTCATCATTTGTTTGCTCTTGGTCTTCAATTTCTTCATCCTCTCCCTCTGTCTCTTCATTTCCATTGTCTTCATTCATTTTAGCACTCTTTTCACTATCATTGGGCTCGCTATCATGCTCAAATTCATCTTTGTCTTTCTCTTCATGGCTGACATGTTCATCCTCCTCCTCCATGTCATCATCTTCTTCTTGTTTATTACTATTTTCATCATCTTTTTCTTCAACACTGTTGCCTTCTTCATTGTTTTTTTCATCTACCTCTATTTCTACCTCACTGTCTTCTGCATTTGCCTAATTTTCATCACTATCTTCCATGCTATCATCATCCTCTTGGTCCTCCTCATTAGATTCTGCCTCTTCCTCAACACTATTTGTTTTTTCTTCATGGCTTTTGCCATAATATTCTCCCTTAGCACTGCTTTCCTCTTCCTTTTCCTCATTAAAATATGTTTCTACCTCACTATCCTTTTCCTCTCCATTGTCATATGTTTGCTCCTAATTAGGGCTAATGTCAGCTCCTTCAATTGATGCATTAGGAGGAGAGATAGGAGTTGATTTTCTTTGTGGAGAAGGCATATGTGGAGAGGAAAGAGGAGTGGAGGTAGGTGGATGTGAAGTGGACAGAAAATTTTTCTTAATGAAGGCTTGGGGATTGGAAAATACATCATGTGAGATAAAAACTTCCCAAGGGATTCCTTGCTCCTCCAGCTGGTGTAAAACAATCATATTGACTAAGGAGTGGTGAAAAAGGCTCTGCATTTTGTGGGAATAACTCCTCTTATTGATCACTGAAGCCATTTTTTCAATGCTCCGATATAGATAGTATGGTAGGTTCAACAATTTAACCCTGGTGAAGTGCATTAGAAGCCTTATGTGATAAGAATAAACCCTGGAGTACCTCCCCTCACAGGTGAAGTACTTGATAATCTGCCTCATCAATAGGGCATACCTCTCTAGTAGGTGGGAGAAGGGGAAAACAACCTTGCAACCTTGTTGACAGCTAGGTTTGAGGTAGGGCTCATAATAGCTCAAGTCCAATTTATTCTATTTAAACCATATCTCACCAATATCTGGTATTCTTGTGGCTTTAGCAATGGATTCATATGAGAGTTCAAAATTCACTCCCGCAAGGTTGACTTGGTGGTTTTGTAAGTTGACGATGAACAACCTAGTCACGTCTGAGTGGATTTGGACTTGTTTAGTCTTCTCACAAAACTGATAACACCTAACATCTTGAAACATGCGAGGATCATGGGAGAGGAAGTAATTTGAATGGTGTCTAAGGACTCAAACCTATTAACCCTTCCTCCCTTGTTTTTTGGCTTAGTAGGCTTTTGGCCTTCATCACTATTGGTATGAATTTCTTCTTCAGACATGGTGACTGGTTTAGTGCAGAAGGATTTAGCTTGTTTGAGATTTTTTAGGTCTAGAGAGGGTAATGAATGAAATGAGGGAAAATTTTTGCAGATGAGGGCCAAATGAAGTATGTCTAGGACAAATTCAGAGTTTTAGGAGGAGGTTTGTTTGCACTAAGTATCTTTACCCCTATGACAACTCTTAAAATTGCAAAGTCTGCCCTAACAAGTCAATAAGTTGATTTTTATGGAGATTAGGGTTTGGCCACATTAGGCCTCTAAACACCTTCTTGCTTATGAAAATGACTACTTGGAAGGTGTTGTACCTTAAGAGACAATCCCTTAGCTGTGATAAGGAATAAGTGCTTAAGCCATTTGTATGATTACGTCACAAAATTATTTGTCTCTATTTAATGACCCTCAAGTATTTATCATTAAAACCTCAAATATAAAATATAATGAACATATCATAATGATGTCTTTTGCTTATGTTGAATGAAATGACCGGAAGAAAAATAAAGAAGGAAGTTCAAACTAGTATGTTGTTACACAAAATATATCATCGCAAACCCCAGAAGAATTATATGAAAGAAATATTTAAAACAAATGAGCGTCAATTAAGGATTTTAACTCTTGCTTACATAGGTAAAAAGAGACTTGCTGCTCATTACTTCGTTTTATTCAAAGATGGAAAACACATAATGAAAAATTGAACACATATCAACATACACATATTCTAGAAACTTGCTTCTCATTCATTAATCTTTGAAAACTTTGAGTACAAAAATTATAGTCTGAAGGTCCAAAACTCGGAACCCTCCTTCCTATGAATTGTTACATTAAATACAATAAAAATCAGTTTGAAACTGCTATAACTGATCCTAACTACCTCAACTCATGAGGATTTTTGGAAGATTATCTTTTACATACTCCCAAAAAGTCTTATTACATTTACATCATCTCTGAAAGATTATAATAGCATAAAAATTAACACCCTAATCTATATGTTGAATATGAATAGCTGATGATGCTACTACATTTCCCATATCAGCTTCTGATTTGTATTTCTTTGAAGTTGAAGGATCCTTTGGCAATTCTATGGTCTAGGCTCTACATTTCTTCCATATCTCTACTCTTGTCCTGGGTGAGTGTATCATATTGTGATACTCTAACCTAAAAGCAGTAATTCGGTTGTAAGTTGGTCTTTCTGTAAATAGATTTTTTACCAGCCACAGCAGCTGAAAATGTCTCAGAAGAAAGTTGATCATTGTTGCACCCTTGAGTACCTGAGTCTTTTCATGTGTATTATCAACTTTTTTTTTTGTTAATACCAGTAAGTTTTCATAATAATCCCATGACAATAGACCTCCCCCTATTGCCCAGCATGAAGGTAAACCTGCTCTTGTTGATTTTTCCAATGATTTATCAAACTGACTTACTGCTTCTTTGATTTCAATCAACCTCTTTTATGTGGATTTCCTATAATCATTCTTGAAAATCATCTTATTAATCTCTACTGCATATAATATTCTATCCTTAATCTCATTTTCCTCCAATTCTTGGTGTTACGGGTCAGAAAACCACCTCCTCATCGGCTCAGAGGGGAAGACAAATATGGAAGAAGTACAATTCTCAGTCTAAACTATTTTACGCAGAGTGCATATAGAGCTAGAACAAAGACGTTATACTTATGAGGGAAATCGATACATTGGCAGCCGTTAGACATGGGGCCTTTCTGATGTTTCCAGCAGGAAGGGGCGCGTTACCCGTTTTTTAAGTTTGAATTGGGAAAAGAGCGCGGAGAAAGATTTGAATCTCCGACTTTCCCTCACAAAGGAGTCAGTGCACAAAGGAAACTGTAGAAGCACCAGTTCATTATTGGTCATTGCCATAGAAGACTGAACTCCAAGAGAGGCAAAAGCATGGAGATCAAGGAAACATCTAAGCCTTTTCCATTCCAAACTAGTGGAAAAGAGAAGGGCAACAATGGCTTTCTCCCTCTCCTATAAGAAGGAGCTGAAGGCTCTTAATTGAAGGTCGAAGGATTGCTCAAAGTTCTTGTATACTTGTGGAATAGAGAATAGTGTGACATTGTGAAGGCCAAGAGTCAAAGAGGCTCCTAGAGAGTTTGTTGACTTGGACTTCTTCACTAGAGAGAGAAGAGAGATTGGGAGACTGAGGAGGGCTTGGTACAACCAATGGTTGTAATCCTCCTTCTTTCAAAATCAATAGAACTGTGTTCGTTTTGTCCATTCAATGCTTAATGTTATTATTGTTGTTTCAATATTTACTTAGTATGATATGAATGGCTCAGATGTGTATAATCTAGATGTTTATTATTGATTTAATTGATAGAATACTTGTTATATTAGAAATTACGCGGGTGCTTTGACTGATTGCAGGACTCAGATTTGGAGTCGGTGAAGAAGGACTCTTGCTTTGCTGCGTAGTGCTCTCCAAAGGATTCTAAAGCTGTCAAAGAGGTAATTCTCTATTGTATTCCTTCAAGTTATTTCAAGCTAATATGAACATGCTCATGCCATCTTTTTGAACAGCATAGCTAATCTTACTGTCTGCCTCGGGCACCGGAAAGCCCTGAGAGGGATATTCGAAAACCAACAACCCAAGCAGTTTACCTTATAGCAGAATTGGCGACTCCACTGGGGATTTTCCCCCATAGTTTCCAGACTATTTATTCCTTCCTTTCTTCTCTTCTTCTCTGTTCAAAGATCCTTCCGACCATTTTTTGATGCCCAGTAGACATACCAAACGCTTGCAGAGTTCAATCCTGTTCCTGTCTGGCCAACTGAAGAGATTTTCCCTGGTTAACGCGACCTATGCAGGCTATCCAGTGCGTTATAACGCGGTCTATGCTTAAATACAGTGTGTTATAACGCTGTATTTTCTCACAGACAGAGCGTTACTCAGCCAAAAACCTTGTTGTTCACTGTTGTGACTGTGTTTTAGCTGTAGAGTTTTTTGGCCATCAGTACCTTTCACTGACTGAATCCCTGTGCTTGTCTGCTAAACTGGCATTGTTATTTGTTTCTCTTATTTAGTTAGTGTGCAAAACATTTACTTTTTAAAAGAGAATTTTATTTATTTATTATTTTTCTGCATCTAGCTGAGTTTATTCTGAAAGTTTTAGTTCACAGACTGTTAAAAGAGGTAGATAGAAGTCTGAATCTTTAAAAGTTGAGCTGTGTTATTTACATGTTGGTGCATGGATGATTGAAAAAGAAACCTCTCCCTGTAGAAACACTCTTCATTGAAGTTAATATTTAGAGCATGTTTTGCATGGTTTCTTGAGTCAGAGTCTCACTATACTTCATACGTCCATTCCCCCTCCGCAAGACTAATAACAAAGTACACTAAAAATAAAGCGACACTAAAATCAATCTAATAACTCTTTTTTGAGCTCACACAAACAGTAGTTCAGGCTAGGATCTTGGGTTAGGAAAGTGAGAAAACTACCCCAGATCTCAAAACTTGAAAACTAGAGTCATTAACGAGTGAAATCCTGTTGCACTCACATTATTGGGACCGTTCCTTTACCGGAGCTCAGCGCGAGACAACACTTGGGTGCACTAGAAGGTAGCCCACCTTCGATTGCATCCTGTGGGTGTGTTATATATTGGGGTTCCCTTCGGGGATGTCGAAACTAGATCGGGGATCTAGGTATTCTGCCCATATAGCACACTGTCCTTGACCGTGGACCCCCCTGATGATGTATGTGATTTGAGGTATCCTTAGTGGCCATAATTTTAGGGACTTACACAAGGTGATTGGGACGGGCTGTCCTGGTACCTGAAACAGACGGACCCACTCTGTCTTCGGTCTTTAGGAGGGTACTCGTCTTCATGAGAGTGCTTACACCTATCGTCTGAGGTTCGGGCGAAGCTCTAGAGTGACCGTAACTGTACTTTCGACCAACCCTCTCTGTATACTATTGCAAGACTAGATTTCATCACCAGTGAACGGTAGTACTCAGACAGGGCACCCTATTCTGGCTGCTTGTTGATTGATTTTAGAAAGTCCTTTTTCTTTTTGTTAAGTGTGTGGTTACTGTCATTTGAGACTTCATAATAGATCACAATTTAATAAAATTTGTTAAAATTAAACCGGTCACCGTGGCGTCCCCTGACCCACATCGTCTGTCTCGACGACAGCAAGGTCTACCTCCTCTCAACCTTGAGGAAGAACTGAACCTTGGTGAACCCGGGCCTTCTACGGAAGGGCAGTCTCCTCTGACTAATCTTGATTATCACATAGACCCTTATCAGCTGGAACTCCCGGAGGACCCTTTCACTGAAGGCGTTGTACCTAATTACAATCCTCCGCTCACTGATCCGTTAGGACCGGTGATAATCCAGATTCCACCGCGCCAAGATATGTCTGCGGCAACACCAACATCTATTTCTCCACCGGTATCCACAGGGTCGATGCCAATGGCAACCATTCCTGGTTCGCCATCATCCTCCCCGCCGGTGGTCAGTTCTATGTCATTACTGGGTAACCCCAGTAGTCAACATATGCCTACCCCCAACCCTATGGTCAACACAACTGTCAGTAGTTTACCGAACCCTTCGGCATCTACTCCTACCATGACCACGTTGGGGACCATGGTAGCTCCTCCCACGAGCACGACTACTTCGGTGCCCTTTAGCAACCCTTTCGGTTGGAACCCTTTGTTGAGTTCAAACCCCCTGGCCACTATACCAGGGGGCAGTGTTATCAGTACACAGGTAGCAGGGAATATTTCTCTTCCTATGCAATCCTTAGGACAAATGGGGCAACCCATTGTAAATACTATCCCCTTAAGTGGTTCAAACATAGGTGTAGTGTCTATACCGTTTCCAAATTATGCAAGTACTAGTATACCTCCAGGAAAATCTATTGCATCCATTTGGACTAACCAACCCCAACCTCCGTCTGGAGTGAGAGGGCACTTTTACGCTGGGGGAAACCAACCATTTTCCCCTCAATACACTATGCCCTATGGACAGCAACCGTATGTTCCTACTCCTCCACCTATGGGAGGTTTTTATCAAAGTCCCACTTACCCTTCTGGTAACACATGGATGGGAGGACCCTATGGTCCCAATAGTCAGCCCATACTGCCTTGGTTAGACTCGGGGGAAAATCCACAATTTCCATTCTTGGCAGCTTTGGACATACCCGACATCCATAAGCTGACGAACGACCCCATCAACCACAACTCGCTTTGGCCTCCAATACCGCATAAGATTCCTTCTGATATCCCAAAGTTTGACGGGAAACATGGGGACGACCCGACCGCACACATCACTACCTTCCATTTATGGTCCATATCCAATTCCATGGTAGATGATAGTGTCCGACTTCGACTATTTCCCCACACCCTTACAAGAAATGCCGCCAAGTGGTACATTGAATTGCCATGCGCCGCCATCAATACGTTTGGCGCTTTAGCGACAGAGTTCTTAAAGAACTTCCAACTGCCAATTAGAGTGGAAACCAGAACAGAATTGTTAACATCACTGTGCCAAGACACCGCCACCCACATCTCCGACCATATTCATGAATGGAGACGTAGGAGGAGGCTCGTCAAAGCGCCAATACCGGACCATCTCTTGGCCAATTGGTTTTGCAAGTCTCTTTTACCCCATATCTCTAAAGACATTGGCCTTTTTGGTGCGGTGACAGAAGATCAATGTATTCGTCGTGCCCAGCACCTGGATTTAATCTATTCACAATCCAGCATGCTTTACGATCTACTTCCCCATGCCCCTGGTAACCCAAACCCTCTGGCTACTCAGAAAACCGAAGCTCATGCCGATGGTCTCATTGGCACGATCTCTGGGGTAGCCACCAATCAGTCTCGGGGGAAAACCTTCCAGCCATCCTCGGCTGCCACCGCCCCCCATCAAACGACTCCTCTCCCTTCCGCTGAGGTAAATTCGGTGCAAACCTCACAAAGACCTAGCGGAAAGAATAGGAAGAATAAGAAGAAAACATCTTCTTTGGAAGAGCAGTCTGATAATCAGAATAACGCTAATCAGAAAAATGCTGCTAGAAATGACAAAGGAAAGGATAAACCCATGAAATTTCCTTGTAAAATCTGTGCGGAGGACCACTTGACATAAAAATGTCCTCGGTTGCAGGAATGCACCAATTTTATTGCTAACAAGGATTCTGGGAGAACACCTGTCGTTCTTCACAATCCTTTCCCCAATCAACAGCAGCAACATCAACATATGGTTGACAACCCGCCACAACCCCATCAATGGGGCAATAGTGGTTCGCATCCTTCTGGCGAAGGACCATCTGCCATTTATGGCATCGAGAGTGTTGACCTTCAAACTCGCGCCAAGCTTTATGGAAATCCTACCATAGATGCTCAGGAACCTGGAACTAGTTCCAATCCACCGCCGCCCAACGATTTACATATCGAAAGGCCTACTGTTGAACCTGTAATTCGTCCCCCCAAAGGGACACTTCGATGCACGACTCATAATACCTCTGCACGTGCAGCCCAAAACTACAATATTGTAGAAGATTTGGCGCAGGCACCGTCAGCTATGTCTGCACTTGAAGTATTACAAACCTGTCCAACACAAAGGAAAGCCTTGCTTTCGGCCATTGGTGGAATAGATCCCCAGGATTCCATGCTAGCAGTCTTTGATATGGAAAAGGCTAAGCCTCGCCTCTCACATCAACTCGCATTCCAGGTGCAGGTTGTGTCGAAAGGGAGACCCATCCATCGCACTGTCATAGACGAAGGTGCTTCGACCTATGTTATGTCACAAGCTTGCTGGCTGAATTTAGGTTCTCCTACTCTAACCCCGCCATCGAATTCCCTCAAAGCTTTCGATGGCCACACTTTCCTACCAAAAGGATACCTTGCTATCTTTCCCATCACTCTGAGTGGGAAAACGATAAACGTGGACGTTGAAGTCGTAGAGCGTCATCTCGACTATAATCTATTGCTCGGTCGCAGTTGGTCTTATGCTATGACCGCCATCGTGTCTTCGGTCTTCCGACTCATCCTATTTCCATTGGATGGGAGAATAGTCATGGTCGATCAGCTATCCTTCTGCACCCCTGATTATTCCACTTTACCAAGTAGCTCGGTACCCCTAATAGGAGGTGTCCCTGACTCTTACGTCAGTATCGGTACCGGTCTTCTGAAGGCATCTTCCCTACTGGGTTGTTTTCCTCTACCGCCGCCACAGATCCCAAACACAGTTGCAATGATATCCACCTTTTCAGATGGCTCTATCGACCCATGGATCATCCCGACACCTTCAGATATTGATTCTTATGGAGATCAGATGCCGCTTTCGCCGGTTGAGTTGGCTTATCAAGCCATCCAAAGCACATCTGAACCTTCCACTGATATGGTTTCGACCATAGGTACCAATCCCTCCCCCATAACAGTTCTCTCTAAGGATCTCCTCAATGAAGTCTGGCCTACAGACGAAGCTATTCGAGAGATCATGTCATTAGAAGAACGACCTTGGGGAGAGTTTCACCATCGCACTTCGACGATTGATTCGGAGGCGATAAAAACTGAAATCCCGTCTTTTGACCAACCTGAGATAGTTCCCTCCTCTTATACGACTGTCCACACTATCGATTCAGAAGGGAACATGGGTAATATTTCCAAGACACTACTCATTGATATCTCGGTCAAGACAGGTATCATGGAAAATATTCCATATTGCTTTTCAAATATCACACCTTTCCAACTTGCTTTCGGCCTGGAAGCAGTACTTCCAATCGAGTGCGAAATCCCATCACTCAAACTTGCCATTGAGCTCCTGCCTGGCACCACCGCCACAGAAGAGCGCTTGCTCTCGCTCGATCATTTGGATGAAACTCGTCGAGATGCTACACTAGCACTCGAAGCTCACCAGCGCCGAGTTAAAGCTCAATACGACAAATCTGTCAAGCCTCGTTCTTTCCAAGAGGGTGATCTCGTTCTACTATATGATCAAAGCACGACCTCTTGGGGGCAGGAACACTCCAACCATTGTGGCTCGGTCCTTACATCGTTACTAAAGCCCTCTCAAAAGGAGCTTACGAACTACAGGACTGTAATGGAATTCCACTCGAGCAGCCCCGCAACGGGCTCTATCTGAAGAAGTATTTTGCCTAGTTTCGCACTAGGCATATGCTTTGTAATTTTATGTATATAAGTTTTGCCTATTTTATTTTGATGCTTCTAGATTATTGTTTTTGGTTTAAGGTGTTTTTCTCATGTAATATTTTTCTTTCGCACAGATGTCATCACATTCGTTATCATACGTCGGATATGCGGACGGTGCTAGTCGTCACACTAGACACATTGCTTCAGCTGCTTGGGTTCTCTATACTCCTGAGTCGGACCTTCTTGGTTCTGGGGGAATTTTCCTGGGTAACGCCACCAATAATGTTTCCGAGTACATGTCAGTGATCCAACTCCTCACGGAAGCGGCATCTCGTGACATCTCCGATTTAGTGGTCAGGTTAGATTCCCAACTCATCATTATGCAGCTAAACAATCATTACCGTGTCCGCCACCCTGTGTTGTTACGTTATTTTTTACGAGTGCGACTTTTAGAACGTCAATTTCAAACAATCACATTTGAGCACGTTCCTAGAGAATTTAATGCATTAGCCGATTCTTTGGAAAATTATGTGTTAGATTGGCATTTGTCACATTTATTGTAAAAGATTTACTCATGAGTATGTATATTTTTATCCCATCAAAAAATGCATAAAAATTTAAAAAACACAAAATCACCAAAAATATATATATATATATATACATATGTCATGTCCAGTACACAGAAAACATCAAAAAGAAAAAATCTTCCAAAACTTGGGGTGTTTTACAAAATTTGGCTACACTAAGCCATGCTCTGACACTAATACATCTACTCCACCAACTAAGCCTGATGCTCATAATAGCATACAACTTCTCTAGCTATCCTCCTCAGAGGAACCAGGTATCTCTCCGGCACACCCACAGTATGCCGCTGCAGACGAACTAGAACCTCCCGCATAGGAAGCGGCGGTATACCCATACTCAGACCCTCCAGATTCCTGGAGAGGTCATGTAAAATTTGGGTATCATCGTCGTCGACGGCTTCCGCATCCTCTACAAGTGCGCCAGCCCCGGGTAGCTGCAATCCTCGCCGTGCATAGCGAGGGGCCCCAGCTGGATGGACAGGTGCCACATCTGTGTCAAGCAAGAAAAAGTTTCATGTCAAAACTAAATTTTCACCCCTTTCTAAAACAAAAATTTTTTTACATAAACATTCAAAAGCTAAAAAACAAAAACTTCTTTGAAAACAACTGATCATTTTTCTTACCATCGGGCCCCCACTGGGTTCCAGGGGGCAAGACTAGCTCGGGATCGCCTGTGAAGTTCATCCCTGCATAGGGATAATCCTCAATCATGATGATCTGAGAGTCCAGCCAATCAAAAAATCCCTCATCAAAACAGTGACGGACGGGACCCTCTCCAGTCCGTGGAAGCAAAGTGGCCCACCGAGCCTACCTCGGCTCGCGTGGACCCAATGGCGCTGTAGGGATCCTGGGCCTCATCAGTGGTATCCGCTCCAGTATGAAAGAAACAATCAGTGTACCGTACCCAAACTCTCTTTGAGTACGGGTCTTGCATGCAGTAAGCTCTGCTCGGACCCGACGAACCACACCGTCACACCAGTCGAAAACCTGAGGCTGCATACAATCCAAGGCTAGGAGCATCTGAGCCTTGGTCGCCACATGCTGACTCTTGGCACCTGCCAAGCGAACAATCATCCATAGAATAGACCGCAAGGGTCTCAAAGTCACCTGTGCAATAGGTATCCGGTTACTCACAGCCTGGGTGCCACGTATGCAGTGCGCATGGATCAAATCAATAGTGGAACGAGGGTCAGCTCTGGACCCCGTCAAATTGGGCCTCGCCCCACGACATGACAAGCTGGTCAAAAAGTAAACATCATCTTTTTCGATGGCGAGCTCGTTGCCACCAATCCGAAAGACATGATGCCTCTCGTCCCACTGCTGGATCAGCCACCTCAGGAGGTCCTCTTGACCCCTCATCAGTTCTAAACGGGCATACTTAAGCAATCCGCACCTCCGGAGAGCCATTAAACTTGCTGCATCCGTCACCATCTCTCGTTCTTCCCGCTCATGCTCTCTCTCTCGCCAGATACTCATGATTAACAGCTGAACACCTGCAAATGCAACATTTCCAACCGATTAAAATTTTCCTGGACCACTTCAAAAATGGAAAAATTGAATTGTTAGAAAGCATGTTGCGCCTAACGCGGGAACTAGTACAAAACAGAGCGTTCTAATGTGCACTTCCCTCACCGGTTATGCGTTTAACGCGGCTGTTATACTCCTAACCCGTGTTAGGCGCAAATATTTTTCTAGGGCCTCAAAATTTCCTAATTTTGAACCAGCAAAAACTAAAAAATTGGCAATTAAATGATAACAGGAGGTTCTAGCTCTTACCTGGATCTCGCGGAATATAAAACTGTTGCCCGGATTGACCGTAATCGTCAGCTGAAATTTTCACCCCTTTTCCACTCCAGAGCTTCTTCACAGCACTCAAAACAGTGAAAATGAAAGTCTTCTGACCTTCTTATAGCAAATTCTGGGGCATGACTCTCTTAAGTCAGTCGGAAAAGTCGTGATTTCTCGCTGTACACATGTCGCAACTCTCGAGATTTGGTACTGATGTTCTAATTAGGGATCAAGATTTATGAGCAGACATACTCATGTTTTATCGAGCATTCTTTTTACGGTATTTTTCTTGCTCGTTAATCCGAAAAACCTCGAGTTCTCTTCTTCGGACTCGTTAAACTTATACGAAGTTGGCATCGAGCGTTCTTTTCTTTGGTCTTTTCTTGCTCGTTAATCCGAAAAACCTAGAGTTTTCTTCTTCAGACTCGTTAAAACTATGAAGAAGTATTGAGCATTCTTTTTAGGAATCTTTTCTGATCATAAAACCGAAAAATCTGCGAGTCACCTTTGTCGGGCTCGTTAAGCTATCAGACAGAGAGCAAAAGAATAGCATTCTTTTCCTCTTTACTAGCAACTCTTTAAGCCAAGAAAAAAGCAATCGGGAGTTTTTCTAACGTGACTCGTTAAAATTTCACGGAGGTACCGAGTTTTTCTTTGTAGGACTCGTTAAAATTTCACAAAGAATATTGAGTTTACTTCGTCTCCTCGTACTCATAACAAAATGAGGTAGACGTCCATTGAACATAGATTTCTCACTTTTTCGGATTCGATGGACTAACTTATGGAAAATGAACTGTTTCGGGCTTACTATTACCCCTTTGCCGTGCCCGGTTATCAAGACATGAAAAAGGTACCCCAATGGAGTCGTCTTTTATGACATTTTTCAGACTCTCTAAACATGAAAAATTCACCGAGTTTACTCGTCTGGACTCGTTAAACCTAATCAGACAGGACACAGAGTTTTCTTTTATGACATTTTTCAGACTCTTTAAATATGAAAAAATTCACTGAGTTTGGTCATCTGGACTCGTTAAACCTAATCAGATGGGGCACAGAGTTGTCTTTCTTGACATTTTTCAGACTCTTTAAACATGAAAAATTCACCGAGTTTACTCGTCTGGACTCGTTAAACTTAATCAGACGGGGAAAATTTGGACAAAATGGATACTACCTCTGTTACATTTCAAAGAAGGTGGTTGGCGACAAAATTGCTTGAACATGGCACTTCTGTGAGAAAATACTTCAAAGCCGGTAGAACCTTCTACACTACCTCCCTGATGTTAGCCCCCTATTCCAGTGTCCACCTGCAGGTAAAATCTCAACACACTCTTTGTGGTGTTCAACATGCGCTTCATTGCCCTAGTACCCTGCTAGAGTGCCTTCTATTGTTCAAGCAGATCTCGCTATCTACTGCTCCTGTTATCAACCAAACCGCTCATTATGCCAGAAATTATTTGTCGTCCGACGTTCCCATTTACTCTTCATTATCTCAATCATAAACAAAATCAGTTGGTTTCCGTTTCGTGTTGACTGATGTAGGACGCCTCAGTGCCTACCTTTCAACAGATCACTTCCTATCGACTTCAACATCTTATCTAGGAAGTTGATCCAGAAACCCATCAGTACCCGGATACTTGCAGACATCAGTGGCAGGTAGTCTTGTGTTTGATCAAGGGTCTTCATCATTGGCTCTTGGTTGAATGATTCTACGAGTGTTCGACTTCAACTCCTTTTAATCACACTCGCTAGATTGTACTGGGCATCTTAGGGACCATCATCATTATCGGTGGCCATCTTCGCGTCTGTTAACAGTTTTCATTATTGACTGGTAATCAGACGATTTCTCACATGTTCAACGATAACTCCTTCATTCACATGTTGAGAAATATGCAGTTTAAGTGAATCGGTGGTCAAGACCTTGGGGCGAAAGGCTACACCATTAAAGTTGTGTTCCCTTCTCCAAGCTGCGATATTGTTTATGGAGACAGCTTCTTCAGCCTGATCCTATTATGACAGAAACTTCCACATTGTGCCTATTGGTGGACAGATTCTTCATATCTCTATTCTAGAGAAATCATTTTGTTTAAGCTACTGAGCATGGGACATGCCCGACTCTAGGCAAATACTATATTTTCTGACATATGTTGTTGTTTCAGGTTTTCCTCAGTCTTTCAATCTCTCTCTATCTCTACAAATTATAAAGTATTTCGGCCATCGTCTTCGTCTCTGACCTCACACTTTAGGGGGCATCTGTTATAGGTCAAAATACCTCCTCATCGGCTCAGAGGGGAAGACAAATATGGAAGAAGTACAAAGACCTAAATTAAACCTATTTCTGCCAGGGTAACGCATATATAGAATAGAACAAGAGCGTTATAACGCAGGCAAGCAATACATTGGCTGCGTTAGTGGCTAGGGAAATGCTCTGTTTACACTGGAGGGATGCGTTACCCATGTTTTAAGTTTGAATTGGGAAAAGAGCGCGGAGAAAGATTTGAATCCCTGACTTTCCCTCATAAAGGAGTCGCGATCCACAAGAAATGGATTGACACCCAGGTTCATTATATGTTGGTGTTATAGAAGGAAGTAGACTCCATTTGAATCTAACATGGGGGAATAAGGGATGCATCTAGCCTTTTCCATTCCAAACTAGTGGAAAGAGAAGGGCAACAATGGCCTTCTCCCTCTCCTATAAGAAGGAGCTGAAGGCTCTTAATTGATGGTCGAAGGATTGCTCAAAAGTTCTTGTATACTTGTGGAATAGAGAATAGTGTGACATTGTGAAGGCCAAGAGTCAAAGAGGCTCCTAGAGAGCTTGTTGGCTTGGACTTCTTCACTTGATAGAGAAGAGAGATTGGGAGACTGAGGAGGGCTTGGTACAACCGATGGTTGTAATCCTCCTTCTTTCAAAATCAATAGAACTGTGTTCGTTTTGTCCATTCAATGCTTAATATTGTCATTATTGTTTGAAAATTTACATAGTATGATATGAATGGCTCATATGTGTATAATCTAGATGTTTATTGTATATTTATTTAATTGATAGGATACTTGTTATATTAGAAATTACGCGGGTGCTTTGACTGATTGCAGGACTTGGATTTGGAGTCGGTGAAGAAGGACTCTTGCTTCGCTGCGCAGCGCTCTCCAAGGGATTCCAAGACTGTCAAAGAGGTAATTCTCTATTGTATTCCTTCAAGTTATTTCAAGCTAATATGAACATGCTCATGCCATCTTTGTGAACAGCATAACTAATCTTACTGTCTGCCTCGGGCACCGGAAAGCCCTGAGCGGGATATTCGAAAACCAACAACCCAAGCAGTTTACCCTATAGCAA
>JAXQQM020060915.1:0-46603 GCA_034641835.2 Pinus albicaulis | reverse complement strand
TTTTAAGCGTGATTACTGGACAAAATTTAATGGGGGGCTGGCATGGTCAAGAGGCCTGATGCCAAGATCTGAAATGAGTGCTGAAACCTTCCTCACTAGCTTCCCAAAGGAATGGAGACTCCCTCCTCTCAAAATCAGCTCCGAAAGTGGTGTTGTGTTCCTCCACTGCAACACCCTACAACACAGAGTTATGTTGTTGCAGAAATAACGTTGTCCTGGAGGAGGATGCTTTGGCCTTCAGCCAAGATATGTGGAAAATGAAGAACCAGCCTTCAAGAGGCCTCTCAAGAAGGTGAGGGAATCCTAAACAGGAGTTTCCCGACAATTCTTGCTAAACAACAAAAAATGCACAATGTCTGAATAGACATGAAATCATAAACATATGCATGAATAATAATGGCTCTCCTCCTCTCCATATATAGCAAGTGAAGGCTCTCTCTCCATGGGCCCCATCAATTATGGTTTCCTCTATAAAGGAATATTCCCTCCTCTATCTCTACGTTGTCCCATGTAGTGCTTTCCACCTCATACCCTACACTGGTTGACTTGGTCAAACCTCCTTGCAAATGTCTCCTTTCACACATGAGGGTGTGAAATCTGGTTCCATGGCTGATCCCTTTTTATACTAGAGGGATTTTATTTATGTTTTTATTGTATTTGGGCCTCCTAACCCAATTATTCATCTCCTAAATGAAAATAGGCAAAATAAATGTTCCAATTTATTGAAGGCAAAAATTAGGAACATTACATCCAAGGGGTATCCATGTTGCATACTTTAGATGGACCCTGCTACACGAAAAATGAGAAATACATGAAAAAACATGAATGCAACCACGTTTTTCATGTATTTCTCATTTTTCATGTAACAAGGTCCATATAAAGTATGAAACATGGGTACTCCTTGGATGAGGAATCAAATTTTGCATCTAATGAGTGTTCCTTATTGAAATTTGAGTAAACCCATTGGGAGATAAGTTGAAAATTTAATTTTTTTCATTTTTACCTCCAAAATTTGATGATGTAGTCTAATCTTATTTTATTATTTCCACAGTTATTTTATAATTTCCCTAGGATACCCATTTTATATTTCAAAATTCCCCTAATAGGTTAAATCCTTTACCTCCTTGAAAAGGATTAAAACCTTGACCTCGAGCAGAGAAAGGCAGAGAGCCTAAAGAAGGGTTAGAATGAGGGATATGACCACTCCCAAAATGGAAACCCTGGAAATATGTTGAACCACTAGCCATAGAAGACATAGGTTTGGAACCATCAGACAAAATGGTTAAAGGAACTGAGGGAATTGCACTAGAAGGCATCTCAAAAGAAAAGGAACCAGTTTGAGAAGCAAAAGCTTGGGTGCCCCCACTCGAAGATGGAATGGACGTAGAGCCAAACATAGTAGTACTGGGAGTGATAGTAGATATATAAATTGTATCTACTCCTTCAAATAAAAGAGGAGTATGCACACTAACAGTACTCATAGCTGAAATCATGCCCCCAGCAATGTCCATCGACATAAAAGAAGTAGAAAAATCAGGGTTTGGCGGCCTGTGATTCGAGGTCCCAACGTATAATACAACATCTGGAAAACTAGGAGAAATAGGTGAAGACGGAGTCACAGGGAACTAAAGAATCTCTTCAACCTGAACCTTGTCTTTTGACTGGAATAAAACCCTAGAAAGGATTGGAGTGTTCCTGCAAAAATCACGACTTACACTAGGACCACCCTGTGAAACTATAGCCTCAAGCAGAGGATCAATCTCTGATGCGTTCATTGCTAATGATTGAAAATCACATATAGAATGTCTCCTATGCCTTCTAGGAGAAGGCTCAGCACTCGTAGGGGAAAGCCCATGAAGCCTCCTGGACCGATGAAATGGTTAACCAGCCACTTTTAATTATTAAGAGAACTTGTAAAGACTCAAAAAATTATAAAGCTATGGCAATCTACGAGCAAAGAGAATTGACTAAAATGTCCCTAAATATGCAACCAATCAAGCTACTTTCAAGTATTTTCGCTCTGGGTGACTAAGCCCGGACAGCAAAATATAAGAAAGTGAATATAAGGACCTTCCAAAAATAAGGCTGGGGTAATTATGCCCCAAGCCTACTAGCGCAGGTAATCGAAATAGTTACATTGACATCTAGAAAAAATCATTCGCCAGTGCAAGTACCCAAGCTTCACAAGGGCACCCTCCAGAAGTATTCATGAGAGTGATGCAACATATCCCTCAGGGAGCACAAGTATCCCCCCCCTTGTGTTAGTCCCCTGTATTATACAGTATGACTAAATGATAATGGATTTTCTATAGTTTGTTGAAAATAACATTCCCTGAATATTATTCATTTTCAAAAACCTCACTGCCTTCACTATTTTCATTTTACCTATCCACTATTTCTCATTTTGCCTCTCTCAATACCCACATACTCTGAAAAAACTCATGTTTGACCCTAAAAACCCTCTTTTTGGTTTTATTCCCCTTCTAGAAACTCCATTTCCCCCATTCCTACTTTTTTCCCCTATCTAACACCCCATTTTCCTCATACAAACCTTTCCTCCTTCATTCATTTCCCTCCTTTCATTAAAATCAATGTAAAAAACTCTTTTTTACATTGTTTATTAGAAATCATTTTTACCATATCGGGCCTCCCCTTTTAATAAAATCTATTTATTATAAAATCTCGACCCCGCTATATTCAAAACACCCCGACTCCTTTTTTATTAAGCCCCCGCTCTAAAACCTTCGTTTCCCCACCCTCATGTAACCATGGCCCCACCTTACGGTTAAGCGCCTCCACTTAATATACCTTGGGTCCCGCTTTCTTTTAACCCACTGCGTCATTTCAAAACCCGACCCCACCTTCTTAATTAACCCACGATCCATCCGATCCTGACCACCATTGGATCTATGCCTCCTAATCCAATGGCCCACTCACCACATTGCAAACCTAAATGCGCGAGGGTTAAGAACCTTCGAGGCTTAAGAAATGGGCAGTATTTGCACCCATCCCTTCCGCCATGTGTCACTCCCTCTATACTATCGTACCCCCCCCCCCCCGCGAAAAATACCACCTAACCGCTCTTGCCCCATGTGAAAACCGCCAATCTCCTTTGTGCCATAAACCCAAAACCACTCACCCCCGTTCAAACATGCCGAAGCCCCAAATTCTCTGTGATAAGCCCTGATCTGCCATGAAAGCCCCCACAACACTCCAAAAGGCCCATAAGGCCATAGCCACATGCAGAAGACCAAAATTTTCCATTATCCGGACTCTGTCCACAGCGTGGGTTTTTATTAACAAAATATTTTTAATTGTGTAGGTGATCGATAAAGAGAAATGATCAAAATTAAATTTCTGAATCTAAAAGTTCTTTGAATTAGAGTTCTTTGGGTGACAATCCAAGAGCTTGGTTCATTAAAATATTAGGAGAGCAATATTCATCAAAATCAGCAATGGATCACGACCAATAATGATCATCCAATTACTCCAAAGGCAGCAAGTTGTTTTCAAAAGACAGAGTAAGGAAGAAAGGAGAGTTTCACGGTGAGTGTGCAGTTAAAGAAATATCAGAGATGAAGACAAATGAAGACAAATGAAGTGACAGCTAAGGGATTCACTATGACAGTTATAGGTAAAAGAGATTAAATATTTAATCAAAAGGATGAATATTAAAGACACGGTTAGAAGTTGGAGTTAAGACAGAAGACAGATAAGAAAGGTTAAAGAGAGAGATTACAGTAAAAGCAGTAAAAGAGAACAAATTTAGAAGATACAAATGAAGACAGATTTGAGATTAAAGGACAAATAAAATTTTAAAGAATAATCATAGCTTAAAGACAAATCAATAAAGAAAGAGGAAGATTCAAATGACAAAGGCCAAATCAACCTTTACTTCTTCCAAACCTCATTTGGCCACCTACATCCTAATTTTACTAAAGACAGGTACCTCAATTAATGCTTTCAGCCAGAGATATTTTTAGCAGCTCAACAGTTATTGTAAAAGTTAATGATAAAGCCAAATAGTCAAAAATATCTAAAAGTTAGCTCAGCAATTAAGTCACAAGTTATTATTACAGCGAGTTAGTTAGTGATATTTTGCCTTGGGCCTTGCATGGTCTCAAAGGTCAAAATTACATTACTCTGTAATAAGTGCAGTCTGAAACCCTAGAATAGCATCACCCTCTCATCTGCAGATAAATACTGCATGCATTGTTCATTATTATTGTTGGTTGATATTTGGCTAGTTGATTGACTGCTAGGATGGATTTTATTGGACTCTGAGCTGCAAAGTTTATTTCACTGGAGTATTGTAACTGTCTTGGACATCAGTAATACAAGCATGTTCACAGGATTCTTAAGCTATGTTAATGGTGATGTTATCCCTCTTTGTCATTGCTTCTCCTTTTTTTACCATATTGTACATCATTTCTCTGATAATAGAATAGAAATTTAGATTAAGACATGTTGTTTGGGCACCTTAACTCTGTCTGTTACTTTTATCTAAATTTTTTCTTCTACAAGGTCTAATTAGAGAATTCAGGTGTGTCCTACCCTTTAGTTCCACCTAGCTTTTTGCCTTTAAGTTTTCTTAGTAAACTAAGTGATTAAAGAATTCAGGGGTGTCCTACTCTTTAGTATTACTGGACTATTATCTTAAAGGCCTTCTTTGAAGTTTTATTAAAGAATTCAGGGGTGTCCTGCTCTTTAATTTCACTAAACTATTATCTTGAATGTTTTCTTTGTCTGAAAGTAATAGCTATAGAATTCAGGGGTGTCCTACTCTCTAGGATTGCTGGATTGTTTTCTTAAAGGTTTTCTCAGTAGATTTTTAGCTAAAGAATTCAGGGGTGTCCTTCTCTTTAGTTCCTCTTGAAAATTTTACCTTAAATACTTTTCTTGTTGAAGTATATTTAAAGGATTCTTAAATGCCCTTTAGTTTTACAAAATTCACAACTTATTGTCATTTCATATTTCATCTAAACTAAAAATATCCACTTGATATAGCTATCTTGCCCTATGAAAACCCTTGCAAATTTGATGTACAATTAAAACCTTTTATGACTCCATAGCCCAATGGATTAAGCTTCCCACAGTCTATCTGTTCAACCTACAATCAATCAATAAATCAATCAAACAAAACAAACAATCTCAGAACTTCATAAATAGCATAAAAATTAGAAAACATAAGCATAAAGATAAATCATTTTAATCATAGACATAGAGAGAGCCCTCTTTGAGCCTAGGAAGGCTAGATCCTTGGAGTCTAAAGTGGTTTTATGTGGTTCCCTGCAAATTTTTTTTTTCCAATCTTGAAAATCACACGGCTCCAACATAGTGGTGACCATAGTGGGGAAATACTGAGTTATTAAAAAACTTAAAATTCGCTCAAGAACTCGTAAAACCCCATTCAAATTTATATGACTCAAGTGTTAGCCAAGACTGGCATCTAGTTGCTGATGGTGGACAACATCCAACCTCAAGATAGTTAAAATCCTCAACCTGGTGACTCCACTTGTTTTTAGAAGGCCTGTTGACTCCACTGGCTTTCTATAGACTCCACTAGGAAAATTTTTGAGAAACCCTGATATTATCAAATTCAAATAGAACCCAGTTAAAATACTTCATGAATTAAGTATTTTCTTTTCACAGATTGGTCTGTTTTTCAAACTGTTATAAAACTCTCAACCTCTTTGAACCTTGGGTCCAAATTCTGGCTTCTAGAATAATCTGTCCCAGATCTCATCCTGACCCAAACCCTCGTGCAATAGTTGAAAATCTAGAGCACATCCTAGGGAAATCTCCTAGATCTAAAAATTCAACTATTAACAGACCTGTTCACAAAGCAAGTTCCCTACCTGAAAACCTTACAGACTTGCAAAATATCCTATCTGGCTCACCCCTGGAACAAAGCTTGTCTATAACTAGATATGAGAGTTGGATAACCCAGATAATCTTAGAACCATCCATCTTACAGTAGAATCTTGTTATGCTAACTTCAACCCCCATTCATACACCCATTGTTCACCTTCCTCCATTTAACCTTCCACCTCCTCTTATAAACCCTCCACTTCTTAACCCTCCTTTGTTTCCCCAACCACCAGCCATGGCAGCTTGGTATGCCGCATTAGTCCTACCATTGCCTTTATTGCCTCTACCACAAGATTATCAGTCCAAGCTCCCTTTATTTAATGAGATTAGTTCTACAACTGCTCAACAACATGTGGATAGAATGGAACACTTTTGTGATCAACAAGAGATAGATGATGAAACTATCAAGATGAGAATGTTTACCCAAATTTGAGGGTGAGAAGCAAGAAAATGGTTTAAAGGCCTAACCCCTAATAGTATACAGGACCTCCTTGCTTTTCATCAACTATTCTAAAATAAATGGGAAGTCAAGAAGAACCCTCTCCAAATCTTATCAGAGTATGAAAACATCAAGAGAAACGTTGGAGAGGGTGTCCAAGAGTACTTCACTAGGTTCAATAGTGCATATAATGCCCTCCCTACCCAAATGAAACCTCTACAAGGTCTAGTATTAATGAAATTTCCAAATGGTTTTGACCCAGAAATGGCTTACCAACTAAGAGAAAGAGACCCTCCTACATTAGAAGACATGCAGAGGGGTGCAGTAAGTGTGGAGGCAAATTTGATTGCCAAAAGGGCTAGAATGAAGAATGAAAAAAGAGTCACATATAGGGAAGAGGATATACCCTCATCATCTGATACTAAATTTGATAACTTAGTTAGAACCATGGAAAGGATGATGGAGAGAATAAACATGAATAAGAGTGCTTACCAGAGATAAAACCAAGTAGCTCCTCAAAACAAAAATCAAAACCAAAACCAAAACCAAAACTTTAGAATAAATCCCCCTCAAATAAGGCAGAGAGGACCTGACCAGCAAATTAGGCCTCCTTTCCAATAAAACTATGCTGATGAGGATGAGGGGGTGATTGAAAAACTATAGGAAAGACATATCAATCTAATGGGAGTTAAAAATGAGGATATTGTTTTCCTCACTGAGGAAGAACAAGGCATATTTTCCCCAAATGAAGAAGAATGCCTAGAATCCAAGGACTATAAACAAGGCTTCGAAAATGCAATCATGGAATTACATAGGCAGTATGACCTCAGAAGAAAGAAAACCCAAGACACTCCCAAGAGAAAGAACCATGAAATTTCTACTAGGAAAACCCATGAATCTAATCTTAAAAAGACAACAGAAACTTCAAACATAGTGGTTAAAATTTCCGATAAAAACAAAAACAAAAATAGTCCATAAAGCAGCACTAGTACATCAACTAGTAGCCCTAATAAAACTGATCTAATTGACATTTCTAGTGAAAAACAGCAAGTTGAAGTTGCTGCAAAAACAGTGTCTAATAAAATTGATTTAAATCTACCAAAAACACAGACACCCTTCACTTTTGAGAATGAAATTGCCAAGATAAAAATATACATACCTCTTACTGAATTAGTTGGCCAAGATGTATATAGATCCCAAATTTTTAAAGCTTTAAACATAGGAGAAAATGTTTATTTTGTAAATTTAAATGATGACAAACATGAACTTTTGTTTGGACCTGAAGTAGAAAGAAAGTTCCAAGAGGGAGGTGTACCTCCATTTTATATCAGTTTGAATATCCATGATAAGATTCTTCATAATGCCATGATAGATTCAAGAGCTTCCCATAACCTCATGCCAAAGGTAGTTATGGAGAGATTAGGCCTTGAGATAACTAGACCATACAAAGACTTATACTCTTTTGACTTGAGTAGAGTTAAATGTCTAGGCCTAACCAAAGATCTATGTGTTAATCTAGCACAAATACCAGCCAAAAGCCTATTAATGGATATTGTGGTGGCTGACATACCTCCCAAATATGGCATGCTCCTATCATGCTCATGGGGAGCCAAACTTCAAGGTACCCTCCAAATGGATATGACCTATGCTACCATACCAGTCTTTAGTCAACCAAGAATATTATATAGGGAGACTCATATGAAATACATGGTCAGCAATCAAGAAAAGCCAGATAATTCTCCTCTCTATTCTGTCCACATAGAACTTGATTCATTTATCCTTTACAATGATGAAAACATTAATGAACAAGTAGAAGTTGATGAAAAATTAGTGGAAGAAGAAGAAGAAAAAGAGGAGGAATAGTAAAAACAGTTAGACCAAATAGACAAAGAAAAACATAATGGTAAACCTGAAATTGAACCTCTTTGGAGCATGAGCTTTGATAGATATTGTGGAAAAACTGGTTCAGTAGTAGGTGTTTGGGTTCACAACACTAAGAACAACCACGGAGAGGATCATTCATATAAACTGAACTTCCAATGTACAAATAATATAGCAGAAGATGAGGTACTCCTCCTAGGGCTAAAATTACTCAAGAAATTAGGAACCAAAGGGATATTTTTCCATGGGGATTCCAAGCTCATGAGGCAGATTAAGGGATAATATTCAGCTAAACATCCCAGATTAAGAGCATATAGGAACGATTCCCTTGACCTCCTAAAAAAATTCAAAGAATATGATCTTACCTTTGTCCCAAGGAATCAAAACATCCTTGCCAATGGTCTAGCATTTGCAGACAGTACTTGTCAAAAACCTTATCATCACAAATAATACACAGTACAAGTCAAATATAGGCCAGCAGTCCCTGATAATATAAAATATTGGCTAGTTTTTGAAGGTGACAAACAGATTGAAGATTTCCTACAGTCCATAAATGAGTTTGAAATGCCAAATTTAGACTCAGATCATGAAAAGGAATACTGAGGAACAAATAGGCAAGGAGGAGGCCACCCATGATGTTGATATAAATCTGTTAGAATAAGAACACCCACATAAGACAGAACTGTATGAAGATTCAGAAAAATAAGACTTTGAAGTGCTGCAGTTCAGAGATAATACCTTGTCAAAAGGACTTTTCCCTCTTGAAGAAATTTTTTTATTTTAATGATGTTGCTAAGAAGCCAAAGATGGAATCCACTGAAACAAATATAGAAGAGTGCAATATAGGCAGTGAGCTAAAACCCAAAATAATAAAACTTTCAAAGACACTACCATAACATATAAAACATAAATATATTGAGTTGTTCAAAGAATTCAGTGATGTGTTTGCTTGGAGCTATGAAGACTTGAAATCCTATCATACAGATATCATTTAGCACAAGGTTCCTCTCAAAGAGAACCAGAAGCCCTTTAAACAGAAATCATGTAGACTAAATTCTGTCCAACTGCCACTGGTTGAGAAAGAAATAAAGAAAATGTATGATGCTGGAATAATAGTCCCTCTTAGATACTCATAATGGGTCTCAAATCTTGTGTCAGTGAGGAAAAATATAGGAGAGATTAGACTCAAAAGTGACTTCATAAATTTAAACAAAGCATCCCTGAAAGACAACTACCCTTTACCAAAGATGGATCACATATTGCAAAGGGTAGTAGGCTCCAAAAGGATATCTCTACTTGATGGCTTTTCAGGGTAAAATCAGGTGTTAGTACATCCAGATGATTAGCACAAAACAACTTTCACTACACCTTGGGGCACCCTCATGTATGTTAAAATTCCTTTTGGGTTAATGAATGCTAGATCTACTTTTCAAAGAGCAATGGATATTTCTTTTTCTGAAGAAATAGGTTACTTCATTGTGATATATCTTGATGACATAACAATCTATTCAAAAATTGATGAAGAACATCTAGCTCACTTAAGAAAGGTCTTTGAAAAGTGCAGAAAGTATGGTTTATCTTTGAATCCCAAGAAAACTTTGTTTGGCCTTCAAGAAGGGAAGCTTCTAGGCCATATCATATATGAATAAGGGATCAAGATTGATCCAAAAATTATTGAGGTAATATTGCAAATCAGTAATCCAAGGAATATCAAAGAGTTGCAATCTTTCATTGGAAAGATAAATTTCTTAAGAATGTTCATACCAAACCTGTAGAACTCCTAAGAAACATTACTAACAAGCTCAAAAGAGAAATAGGAGTCAAATGGACCATAGAAGCAAAGAAATATATTGATTTGGTGAAGCAATCTCTTACCCAAACACCTGTTCTTATTAGCCCTGACTTCACCAAAGATTTCTTCATTTTCTCCTTTGCTTCAAAACACATAGTTGTTGTTGTCTTACTGTAAAAAAAATAAAAAAAGGACAAGAGCAACCCATAGCATTCTTCAGCCAAGCATTGAGAGATGCACCTCTAAAATATAATATCATTGACAAGAGTCTATATTTTTCACTCACACATCATTGCATTTGTGCCTCACACAGTGGTTAAAGACATCCTAATAGAAGATCTTGATGGAAAAAGAGGTAAGTGGATTGTTTTCATGCTCGAATAAGATCTAGAAATCAAGCCCACCAGGCTCATCAAAGGACAAGGACTAGCTAAATTGATGGTGGGAACAGATTTTCAAGAACTAGACATCAATATGATTGATGCATTGCAAGAACAAGAGGAGTTGGCGACTCCACCTATTGAGGAAGCATTCCTAAACTCTCCTTGGTATGTTGATATATTGTATGTGCTTTTTAATCTAAATGTTCCTCCTGGTTTGTCCAAAACAAAGGCCAAATTCTTAAAGTTAAAGGCTGTAAATTTATGTATTTTGGATAAAGTTTTATATTGGAAAAACTAGAGTGGTGTATTTCTTAAATGTTTACCTGAAGAAGATGTTGATAAGATTAAGCATGAATTTCATGAAGGAGAGTGTGGAGGTCACCTCTATTGGAAAACCACTGTTAAAAAAATCCTTAAGGTTGGTTTCTATTGGCCCACCCTCTTCCAAGACATCCAAAAAATGGTATTTGCCTGTCAAAAGTGCCAAATCTTTGAGGGAAAAAGAAAGCTATTTCCTTTGCCATTATAGCCAATCTCTGTTGAAGCTCCTTTTCAACAGTGGGGTCTAGATTTCATTGGAGAAGTCCATCCTGCCTCCTCTGCCCAACATAAATGGATCCTTACTACAACTAACTATTTTACAAAGTGGATAGAAGACATCCCTTCCAGAACTTCCATAGACTCAGTAATTATCACATTTCTTGAAAACAATATCCTATCTAGATTTGCATGTCCTAGGAAAATCATTACTGACAATGTTGTTTCTTTTAGATCCAAGAAAATGGTATATTTTTGCCACAGATATAACATTACTTTGGGTCATTCTACATCTTATTACCCTCAAGGTAATGGGTTGGCTGAATCCTCAAACAAAAGTTTGGTGAACATCATTAAAAAGTTGCTGGAAGAAAATAAGAAATCATGGCACAACAAATTAGTACATGCACTACGGGAAGACAGGCTAACAAATAATAAGTCAATTGGTATGTCTCCCTATCAACTAGTCTATGGGACAGATGCAGTCTTCCCAACAACCTTGGGAATACCAGTGATGAAGCTCATTCAAGAGGTGCAGTCTGAAGAAAATGACATACAAAGGAGAATAAACCAAACTATTCAGCTGCAGCAAACCAGAGAAGGAGTGTACAACAGAACACAGTTGTTACAAGAAAATATGAAGAAGCTTTTTGACAAAATGACCAAGGAAAATGATTTCAGTATTGGAGACAAAGTACTAAAATGGGATTCAAGAAGAGAGGACAAAGGCAAGCATGTAAAATTTGACAATCTATGGAAAGGTCCATACATCATTCATTCTGCAAGAGGTAATAATGCATTTTTTCTACAAGAGATGGATGGAACAGAACTATTTGCAGGTCCTGTCAATGGCAGGATGCTAAAGCATTATTTTAGTTAAGAATCTCAGTTTTTTTTAATTCATTGTACATAACATTGCTTAAGAAAAATCTCAGAAAAATTGATACAAAAAGAAGGATAGAAAAGAAGAAAAGAGGGCAGATAAAAAGAAAAAGGTAAGCCCCATACCAAAAAACAAATATTTCTGAAAGTGTGCAAGTCAAAATGCCACTACTTTTGAAAAATTCTTGTTCAACCATACAGCCTAATCATGATTAAACAAATTTTGAATTTTTGCTGATAAGTTAGAAGATGAAGATATGCCAAACTTTTTAAACTTGGCTTATCAGTAGATAGATAGAATAATGACATTGGTTCCAAACTCTAAATCTGAAACCAATAAGGAAAAAAAGGATGAATGATAAAGGACAAACTCAAGATCAAAGCCCTTAGTTTTTAGTTTACTTTTTGCAAAATAAATTTTGTGTGCAGCTTGTCTAAAATGCCACAATTCATGACAATCAAACTACTTAATCTTGATTTAGTCATGCTTTAAATTTCATGTTGATAGTTAGTGAATAAAAATCTGTCAAATTGTTTAAATCTTGACAGATAAGTAGATTAGGTAGAGAAATAAAGAGCTCATCAGTCTAATTTGAGCCTTTGGAAGTTATAAGGGTAGAAATAGATAGTTTTTTCTTTCAAAAGAAAAATGATGTCAAGGGTTTTCCGGTCTAAATGCACCCAAAATGAATGAATAAAAAATGTTAGACTAGGTGATGGGTAGGTAGAATTGATTTGCAGGAAGCATGATGTCTAAACTCTGAAGGCTGAAGTCACAAAAGTTGCAACAGATCAGCAATGGCAGAATTTAAATCAGCTAAATTCATGTAGGCTACTGATCTACGAAAGTCAGAGATCGGAGGTTCTTGACACCTCCCAAGGCAGTTGCCCTCCCTAGCTGGAGCCATTTTAGTCTCTTGTATTCTATAGTATGACTAAATGATTATGGATTTTCTATATTTTTCTTAAAATAATATTCCCTTAATATCATTTATTTTCAGAAATCTCACTTCCTTCATTATTTTCATTTTACCTATCCACTATTTCTCATTTTTCCTCTCTCAATAACCTCATGCTCTGAAAAAACTCATGTTTGACCCTAAAAACCCTTTTTTTGGTTTTATTCCCCTTCTAAAAACTCCATTTACCCCATTCCTACCTTTTTCCCCTACCTAACACCCCCTTTTCCTCATACAAACCCTTCCTCCTTCATTCATTTCCCTCCTTTCATTAAAAACAATGTAAAAAACCCTTTTTTACATTGTTTATTAGAAATCATTTTTACCATATCGGGCCTCCCCTTGTAATAAAATATGTTGATTATAAAATCCCAACCCCGCTATATTCAAAACACCCTGACTCCTTTTTTATGAAGCCCCCATTCTAAAACCTTCATTTCCCCTCCCTCATGTGACCATGGCCCCACCTTGCGGTTAAGTGCCTCCGCTTAATATACCCCGGGTCTCACTTTGTTTTAACCCGCTGCATCATTTCAAAACCTGACCCCACCTTCTTAATTAACCCATGCCCCATTCGATCCCTCCCACCATTGGATCTATGCCTCCCGATCCGATGGCCCATGCACCAAGTCACAAACCTAAATGTGCAAGGGTTAAAAAACTTCGAGGCTTGCGAAATGGGTGCTATTTGCATCCATCCCTTCTGCCATGCATCACTCCTTCTATACTATTGCACCCCCATGAAAAATACCACCTAACCGCTCTCGCCCCATACGAAAACCGCCAACCGCCTTCGTGCCATAAACCCAAAACTGCTGACCCCCGTTCAAACATGCTAAAGCCCCGAAATCTCTGCAATAAGCCTCAATCTGCCATGAAAATCCCTGCATCACTCCAAAAGGCCTGTAAGGCCATAGCCACACGCAAAATACCAAAAGCTTCCATTATCCAGACTCAATCCACAACGGAGGTTCTTATTAACAAATTATTTTTAATTGTGCAGGTGATTGATAAAGAGAAATGATCAAAATTACCTTTCTGAGTCCGAAAGTTCTCTTGGTGACAATCTAAGAGCTCGGTTCATTAATTATTAGGAGCACAAGATTCATCAAAATCAGCAATGGATCACAACCAATAATGTTCATGCAATTACTCCAGAGGCAGCAAGTTGTTTTCAAAAGACAGAGTAAGGAAGAAAGGAGAGTTTCATGGTGACTGCGCAGTTAAAGAAATATCGGAGATGAAGACAAATGAGGTCACAGCTAAGGGATTCACCGTGACAGTCAGAGGTAAAAGAGATTAAATATTTAATCAAAAGGATGAAGATTAAAGACATAGTTAGAAGACGGAGCTAATACAAAAGAAAGATAAGAAATGTTAAAGAGAGATATGGCAGTAAAGGCAGTAAAAGAGAAAATAGTTATAAGATACAAATGAATACAGATTTTAGATTAAAGGACAAATCAAAGTTTAAAGACTAATTAGAGCTTAAAGACAAATCAACAAAGAAAGAGGCAAATTCGAATGACAAAGGCCAAATCAACCTTTACTTCTTCCAAACCTCATTTGGCCACCTACAGCCTACTTTTACTAAAGACAAATACCTCAGTTAATGCTTTTAGTCAGAGATATTTTTAGCAGCTCAACAGTTATTGTAAAAGTTAATGATAAAGCCAATAGTCAAAAAAATCTAAAAGTTAGCTTAGCACTTAAGTCAAAATTTATTATTACAGCGAGTTAGTTAGTGATATTTTGCCTTGGGACTTGCATGGTCTCAAAGGTCAAAATTACATTAGTATATAATAAATGTAGTCTGAAACCCTAGAATAGGATCACCTCCTCATCTGCAGATAAATATTGCATGCATTATTCATTATTATTGTTGGTTGATAGTTGGCTAGTTTATTGACTGCTAGGTTGGATTTGATCAAACTCTTAGCTACAAAGTTTATTTCACTGGATTATTGTAACTGTCTTGGACATTAGTAATACAAGCACATTCACAGAATTCTTGAGCTATGTTAATGGTGATGTTATCCCTCTTTGTCATTGTTTCTCCTTTGTTTACCATATTGTACATCGTTTCTCTGATAATAGAACATAAATTTTAGATTAATACATGTTATTTGGGCACCTTAACTCTATATGTTACTTTTATCTAAATGTTTTCTTCTGCAAGGTCTGATTAGAGAATTCAAGGGTGTCCTGCTCTTTAGTTCCACCTAGCTTGTTGCCTTGAGGTTTTCTTAGTAAAGTAAGTGATTAAAGAATTCAGGGGTGTCCTGCTCTTTAACGTTACTGGACTGTTATCTTAAAGGCCTTCTTTGAAGTTTGATTAAAGAATTCAAGGGTGTACTTCTCTTTAATTTCACTAAACTATTATCTTGAATGTTTTCTTTGTCTGAAAGTAATAGCTAGAGAATTAAAGGGTGTCTTAATCTCTAGTATTGTTGTATTGTTGTCTTAAAGGTTTTATTAGTAGAGTTTTAGCTAAAGAACTCAGGGGTGTCATACTCTTTAGTTCCTCTTGAAACTGTTACCTTAAAGGATTTTCTTGTTGAAGTATAGTTAAAGGATTCTTAATTTCCCTTTAGTTTTACTGAATTCGCAACTTACTATCATTACATATTTCATCTAAACTAAAAAGATCCACTTGATATAGTTAGCTTGCACTATGAAAACCCTTGTAGATTTGATGTATAATTAAAACCTTTTATGACTCCATAGCCGAATGGATTAAGCTTCCCACAGTCTATCTTATTAAACCTACAATCAGTTAATACAACAATCAATCAATCAATCAAACAAAACAAACAATCCTAGAACTTCATAACTAGCCTAAAATCAGAAAAAATAATCATAAAGATAAATAAATTAAATATAAACATAGAGAGAGCCCTCTTTGAGCCCACGAAGGCTAGGTCCTTGGACTCCAAAGCAGTCTGATGTGGTTCCCTACAGATTTTTTTCCAATCTTGCAAATCACGGGGCACCAACACAACATGACACATACACCTACACCTGGTGTACAACACGACACATACACCTACACTTGATGTAAAACATCAAACACACACCTACACCTGATGCACACCACAACAAATACACTTACACCTAGTGTACAACACCATACACCTACACCAAGTGTACAACACAACACATACAAATACACCCAGTCTACAGCACCACACATACACGTAGACATGATCTATAACATAACGCATACACCTACAATTGGTGTACAACACCACACATACACCTACACCTAATGTACAACACAACACATACACCTACACCCAGTGTGCAAAACCATACACCTACACCTAGTGTAAAACACAACACATACACCTACACCTAGTCTAAAACATCACACATACACCTACACCTAGTATACAACACAACACATACACCTACACTTGGTGTACAACATGACACACACACCTACACCCGGTGTACAACATGACACATACATCTACACCTAGTGTACAACACAATATATATACGTAGACACCATACAATACCACAAATATGCATGTCACGACACAAATATTATACAATACTTGTAACACAATAGCACAAATACACAACACTACATGTGCGACCTGTACACAACACCACCTACATAACATGTACACACCACCACATGTACACAACACCACCTACATAATGTGTACGCATAACCACCTACATAATTTTTACACAAAACTGCCTGTATAATGTGTACACAATACCTCATGTACACAACACCACATGCACACAACACCACATGTATACAACACCACATGCACACATCACCATATGTACACAACACCACAATACAACATGTACATGGCACCATATGTGCACAACATATCATATACAACATGTATATAGTACCATATATAAACAACACCGCATATACAATATGTACACAACACCAATACTACACATCCAGAGACCACACCATCTCTACCATGCAACCTTGTTTTTAGTGTCTCTCATTTCACTCTTCTTTCATTTCGCTGATGTATTCCTCAGCATTAACTTCCATAGCATAAACATATGCATAGTATAATCACATAATATCAATTCATATCCACATGTTATTGAACTCATAGATATGTCGGGGCTGCTCTTCCCACTTGATTCCTCATAAAACTAGGAACCTCTTAATGTCATTCACCTTCATAAGAAATCCTTCCTCCACAAGAATGATTCCTTATGACCTTGTTAGACATCGAAATAGATACACATACATATATACATATAAACATTAACATAAAATAATCATAACCCATGACGACCCTATAAGACAATGACAGATAGACACACATGTATACATATATAAACACCAACATAGTCATGATAAAAACATAATTATTAGATATAATAAGGTCCAGGCTAAGAGAACTCCCTTAATCTGTGCACACATGCACAACATTGAGAAAAATATTTCCCAACATATCCAAGGCATCTAATGCCTCAAATCCATTCAATTTACATTTCTCGATTACCTTCCTTATGATTATCCTGCCACCATTCATTTATCCCAATGAACCCCACCAATGCAACTAGTTGTTATATTATTTCCTTTAGTTGCCCTTTACTCATGCACCAGGCTTCATTTGAGTCTTACATTACCTTTTAGGTACCACACAACTCTCCCTAAGCTCCATTAACTTCCTCTTTCCCAAACCAATTCCCAAGACCCTCAAAACATAAAAGGAAAGACAAGAAACAAACAAGAGAAAACCATGAAAACCAATAGCAATAAGACACCACAAAAAAAGCGATATGTCCATACACTAGACATAAACAAAGCCACAATCAAGCACAACAAATAACAAAATACCAAAAACATAAGACTATCAACAAACACAATGACTCAACCCCATGGTTCCTAATGCTGCCAAAGGAAAGCTCAAACTGAGTGTAGGTTTTAACCCTATACAAAAACTATCTGCAAATGAATTCTTAAAAATAGAAAATAAACAATAGCGAGAGCATAAAACATAAAATAGATATACACAAAGATTTTTCCCCTGGATCCTAAATTGGGACTACCAACTTGATTTTTCATGATGTTCCTTTTAGTGTTACAACACATATATATACATGTCAAAGCATTATTAAACCCAAATCCATTAACCCTGGATTAGAGCATAATCATAGTTCCCTTGACTGGATCTACAAAAAACCAGGAGCAGAAAACCATCATGCCTGAAAACCTTGTGCAAAACCATGCACGAAACCATAGGTGGGTCTGACTATTCATGGAAAGAATATAACACATACCCAACATTCTCCCACTTGTTGTTTTCTTTCCGCAGGGGGCAACAAGAGAGCTTAGTCATTAGTCCAACCCCGCAACGCCCATTTTCTCTCTACACCAAGAGAAATTCTGAGTGCTCACAGTCTTCATCAATGCATATGCAACATTCTTCAAAGTGTCCACCTTTACTAGCAACACCTTTTTATCCTCAACCATATCTCCCACAAAGTGATATTGAAAATCAATGTGCTTTTTCTTTGAATGATAAGTAGGGCTATTAGACAAGAAAATTTCACTTTGGCAATCACAGTCTATCCTTATAGCTCATTGCACCAACCCCATACTCGAACACAATCTATGCAACCAAGCTGCTTCCTTTCTTGCATGAGTGGCTACCATTTATTATGCCTATGTAGTTGAAAAAGCCACTACATAATTTATTTTACTCATCCAATTGACTGCACCTCCAAATAGGCTAAATGAATACCCACTTGTAGATATTCTTTGGTCCAAATATCCAACCCAATCTGCATCAACAAAAACACGGATGTCCAAAACTCTATCCAATCCCGGTCTTCCCTGATAGCACAAACGATAATCACTAGTGCCACACAAATAGATGAAAACCTGCTTCACTGTAGTTAGGTCCCTATATTACTAGTTTAGTGCCTTATTATTATTAGTGTAGCCCCCTTATTGTTATTGTTATACCCTTGTAACCCCAATATTATTATTATTGTGCCCTTACATTATTATTGTTAGATCAGCTAGGATTATATTATGGCCCCATGGACTCCTATATATAGAAGGAGGTTTTGGTCATTTGTATCATCCAAGAATTGGTCATTTATGTAATTTAAAGGAGGTTTCCCCCTTGAAGTGTCTTATTTATAAGGTGTTAATCTCTCTTTTCTTCTATTTTTGGAGTTGGTTTCATAACATTTGGTATCAGAGCTTTGGATTCTAGGGTTTCGCTGCTCCAAACAGGTCATCATGACATTTTCACTATAATTTTTTTCTACAAAGGTTCAGAAGCTGAAATTTTCAAACCACGAAGCCGAAATCCTGAGGAACGTCTTGGAAAATTTTCAGATATTCGTTCGCAATATTGTCAGAGATACGATCTGTGGAAATTAGGGAATTGTGCAGGCTCCTGAATTTAACCTAAACAGTCCATCATGGAAATTTCGATATAACTTTTTTTCTACGAGGTTTCAGAAGCTAAATTTTTTACAGAGAGAAGCCAAAATCCTGAGGAATGTCATGGAAAAAATTCAAAGCTTAAGTCCCAATATTTTCGGAGATGTGATCTGTGGAAGTTAGGATTGTTTCAGGATTCTGAATTTCATCTCAAAGAGGTGACCGTGGGAAAATGTCATAACTCTCTCTCTGAGCATCGGATTTGAATTATGTAAAAAGTGGCCACATGTACACTGATTGAGGTTTTCTTTGTATCAATTTTAGAGCTGAAGGAGGAAACAATGAGACGTGGCATGTCATACAAGTTCGCTCTTCTAAACCAGTCCATAATTAGGTCATTGTGGAAGATTGGGTATAACTTTTCTTTGAAGAATCCAAATCATGTCAGACCTATGGCATTTGAAATATGCTTCATAGGTCTACTACACAGGCTAATTTCAGATATTGAAGATCTGAAATCAGAGAGATAATTCAGTTTCAATATCAAGCTCCTTAAAAGTAAGAAAAATCCTTCAGAAGTCTCTACTGTGACTCATGAAGATGAAGAAATGCGGAAATTACATATCAAAATTACAAGAGAAAGTGCACCAAATTTTTTCTCACAAAGCAAAACAAAAAATAAGATGGGATGAATGGAAGCCGTGCGGAAGCTAAGATGGATGACATGGAAGCAAATATCGATGAAAAATGAAAGACAACATGGAAAAAACATGAAGAATGATCTAAAGGCGTATGTATGGAAGGTTTGAAAAAGTAGATACAAGATTTTTTTTCCTAATGGTGAAGAGATAGTAGAGGAAACTCATGATGAGAACAAAATAAATGTTAATAACTATTTTACAAACTCTAATGTTGATGGAAGAACCACCATATTCCAAATATGGATATGAGGAAGTTTGATGGAAAGGATCCCGTAACATGGATACTACAGATGGAGCAATATTTTGATCTCAATAATGTGCGAAACACACAAAAGATACGCATTTGGAACTTACATTTAGAAAAAATACATTTGTATGGGATCGATGGCTTGCTCCATAAAATTGTCACTTATTCAATTTTTATGGAGGAAATGATAGCACATTATGAGGATACAAAAAGAAACACCTTCTTTATCCAACTAATAAATCTCAAACAAAAGGGTTCAAACCTGGTGGAGCACATTGAGGACTTCCAAAAATTCGAATATAAAGTTAACTGACATTCCGTAGAATACAGGATTGATGTCTTCATAGGACTTTAAAGGATAAGATCCAACATGAAGTTCGCATTTGGGAACTCGATTCATTAGAAAGGCATTCAAAGTTGGCAAGAGAAATTGAATGTAAAATTATGGCGATACATTTTACCACTCACATATATAAATATGGAAGTGTTGCTACTCCTGTATCTCCACAACCTACAAGGACACCCACAACAATTGAAGAAAAAAGAGCAAAAAGGGCTTTGCTATAGTTGTGATAGAAAAATAAACTAAAGGTCATAAGTGTGCTAAGAAGAAATTATTTTACATAGATTGTGAAGATGAAGAAGAAATGAACAATAATATTCAAAAGAAGACGATATACACCAGAACCGACCCTAGAAGCTTTAAGAAATGAGTCCGACCATATTGTAATGCATTGGTAGGAATTAACACTCCTTAAACTCTCAAGATAGAAGGACATATCAAGAATAAAAAGGTAACCATAATATAAAGCTAACCATGGGGGAATATGTATTGAATAGTCTAATTCTTTCCATTCCAATGGGAGGCGTTGATGTTGTACTAGGAGTACAATGGTTACAATCTTTGGCGATTTCGTAGCTTTTAATTTTCAAGAAATTTTCTTGAAATTTGTTTTTAGAAGAAAAGGAAGTCAAATTAAGGGGTATCGCAGGGAAGCCATGAAAGATAATAAGCTCTAATGTCATGACAAATCTTCTCAAGAAAGAACAATGAGGCGTAATTTCACAATTTTGCTCACTAGAAGTTCCAACATCAAAATCATCTATTTCTCGTAGATCTCCAAAAAAGTCTTGGACAATCATTCCAAGGTGTTTGAAACTCCCAAAGGACTCCCACCTATTCATGATCACAATCATGATATTCATTTGATTCCGTGGAAGTGTTCCTCCAAACATTAGGCCTTATAGATATCCTTATGTCCAAAAGAGCGAAATTGAACGTAATATTGCGTAAGTGTTAGAGGTCATATATCCAACCTAGTCAAAGTTATTTCTTTGATCTAGTAGTATTGGTGCACAAGAAGGATGTAATCATGGCGCATGTGTCCGGATTATAGGAGCTCAATTGTACCACTATTAAAGATAAATTTCCCATTCCCGTGATCGATGAATTACATGGAGCAATTTATTTTACCAAGTTGATCTTCCTTCAGATATCATCAAATTAGGAATGAAGGTCAAGATATTTCAAAAACAACATTTCGAATTCATGAGGGTCATTATGAATTTTTGGTCATGCCTTTTGGCCTTACCAATGCACCTTCTACATTTCAAGGGTTGATGAATTCCAGCTTTCAAACCCTTCCTTAGAAAAATTTCTTCTAGTATTTTTTGATGATATACTAATCTACAACAAGTCTTGGAAGGATCATGTTCAACATGTTGACATGGTGCTCAAACTATTGCGGGAGAAAATTATATGAAAACACATCCAAATGTTTCTTTGGAGTACACGAGGTGGAATATTTGGGTCATATTATATCTCACGAGGGTGTTAAGGTAGACCCTAACAAAATTAAATCCATTAAGGAATGGAAATTCCCACAACCATAAATCACTTCATGAGGATTTCTTGAGTTAATAGGGTATTATCGCAAGTTTGTTAAGACTGCGGGAGAATAGAAACACCTCTAACAACATTATTGAAGAAACATTCATTTCATGGACTCTTGAAGCAATTAAAGGCCTTTGAACATCTTAAAGAGGCAATGTGCCTAGCACCGGTCTTAGCTACGCCGCACTTGACAAAAAACCTTTATCATGGAATGTGATGCCTTAGGAAATGGAATTTGTGTTGTTTTAATAAAATAAGGAAGACCCATTGCTTTTTAAAGTCATCCAAACAAAGAAAAGTATTTACGTAAAGCTATTTATGAGAAGGAAATGTTAGAAATACTACATGCACTAAAGAAATGGTGACCTTACCTAATGGGAATACATTTCAAGGTAAAAAACTGATCATGATAGTCTTAAATGAAACAAAGACTATCTTCAAAAGAAAAAAAATGGTTCACAAATATGTTGGGTAATGACTTTGAAATAATCTACAATAAAGGGAAGTTAAATGTCGTTGCATATGCACTCTCAAGAAAGAATGAAGAGGTGGAAGTACGGTTATAAGCCATTTCTATTATCCAACCAACATTGATAACCAAAGCAAGGGATGAATGGAAGAAGGATGAAGAAGTGTGACACTCATTCAAAAAGTTGCAACAAGATCCTAGTACATTCACTACATTTAGTTGGAAAAATGATTCCTTATGGTACAAAGATTGCTTATAACTTTGTAATAATTCCCAACTAAAACAAAATATTCTTTTGGAATTGCACACTTCTCCTTTAGGAGGACACTAATATTTTTAAAAACTTACCACAGGGTGAAGAAAGAATTTTTTTGGGATGGACTTAAATATGATATTCAAAAAAGTTTTGTAGCAGAATGTTTGGTTTTCCAAAATAAAATAAAGTTGAGACAATTAAGACCCCGTGGTCTGCAACCTTTATCCATTCCAAGTCAACGTTGGGAGGATATTTCAATGGATTTTATCATAGTTTACCCAAGTCCAAAGGAAAGAGTGTCATCATGGTGGTAGTTGATAGACTTACCAAGTATGCAGACTTTTATACATTATCTCATCCATTTAAAGCAAGTACATTTGCTACTACATTTATGGACACAATTAAAAAGCTACATGGAAACCCAAATATTATTGTAAGCAACAAAGATCCCATTTTTTACTGAAATTTTGGACGAAGTTCTTTTCTTGTTTGGGTACTCAACTAGCTCATAACTCATCCTATCATCCTCAATCAAGGGTCAAACCGAGATAGTGAATAAATGTTTGGAAGTATATCTTCATTGTTTTGTATCCGATAAACAAACAAAATGGGTCAAGTGGTTACCTCTCGCCGAATGGTGGTATAACACTCTTCCATACCGCAAAGAAAAGTGACCCCATTTATGGCACTTTATGGATATCATCCATGGTCCATCACATCATATTTAAGAAAAAATTCTAATGTTCAAGCAAGAAGATCACATCGATCATCAACAAGAAGTTCTCCAACTCTTAAAGGATAACCTAAATTTGGCACAAAAATCAAATGAAACAATTGTGCAGATCAACATCGGGAGCAAGAGAAGTTTTGATGTAGAAGAATGGGTTTTTGTATGGCTACAACCATATAAAAAAATGTCCCTCAAGCAAGCTAAGAAGGATAATAAATTATTTCCAAAGTGCTATGGTCCTTACAAGGTGTTGCAAAATATTGGTACTATGGCATACAAATTGGAGCTTCTCGCCGCGCAAGTGCATCCGCTTTTCCATGTTTCATGATTAAAGAATGTTATAGGTGAAAATATTCCAAGCTCAAAACAATATTGCTAGAACTTGACGAGGAAGGAAAAATCATATTGGAACCCGAAGTGGTCACGGAAAAAAGAACTCAACAACTACGAAATCAATCAATTTTAGAGTATCTTATCAAGTGGAAGAACTTTCCACCGAAGATTCTACATGGGAGGATGAGAATTGTATGTACGTATACCTATACTTACCAAGCGTGACAACACTTTTTGAAGGAGAGGAGCATGTTAGGTCCCTATATTACTAGTTTAGTCCCTTATTGTTATTAGTGTAGCCCCCCTTATTTCTATTACTGTACTCCTGTAACACCAATATTATTATTATTGTGCTCCACATTATTATTGTTAGGTCGACTAGGATTATTTTGTGGCCCCATGGACTCCTATATATAGAAGGAGGTTTTGGTCATTTGTATCATCCAAGAATTGTTCATTTATGTAATGTAAAGGAGGTTTCCCTCGAAGTGGCTTATTTCTAAGGTGTTGATCTCTTCTTTTCTTCCATTTTTGGAGTTCGTTTCCATAATAACTATTGTTCAATGCTCCTTCCCCGTTTTGACATAAACTTGCTCAATGCTCCCACCGCATGTGAAAATGTCCGGTCTAGTATAGACCTTTGCATACATTAGGCTATCTTCTTCTACACTTTTATATGGAACATGAGACATATCCTCATCTTCTTCGTGTCTTGGACACCGTTTTGTGCGTATAGCTTTACACCTATAGGAAAATGAACCTTCACTGCTTCTTACTACTCGCATATTGAACGTCCGGAATATTGTCTCGACATACTTCCTTTGGTTTAACCATAGCTTCTCTTTTCCCGATGTCTCTGACTTCCATTCCCAAAATATAGTTTGCAAGACCAAGATCCTTCATGTCAAATTTGGAGAAAATCGGGTCTTCAAATCCCGGATAATTTCTTTGGTCATTTCCAACCAAGAACATATAATTCACATAAAAATACCAAATAAATAAATACGTACACCAATTAATTTAAAATACATACAATGATCATTCGCTTCTAGTGAAGCCAGATCGTATATAGGTATCAAATGTAGCGGATAACACATCCTTGCGGATCAAGCTAAACCCATACAAATACTTTTTTAACGTTCATACCGGTTCTTTCTTACCCCTCACCGCAAAGCCTTTAGGTTGCTTCATGTATATCTCCTCTCAAGATCCCTCTATGAATAAATTTTGTCTTCACATCCATTTAATTTTAATTAAAATCACATGCAACAAGAACAGATAAAAGTAATATAATAGAAGTAATCCCTAAGCAACAGGAGAAAAATATCACCAAAATAAATCGGCACTCCGGGAATAACCTTTTGTTACCAACCGAGATTTGTATTTCTCCAATCTTTCATTCTACATTCAACTTCTTCTTAAACACCCATTTGATCTTGATGGGCTTCCTTCCAAATGTGTAACTCCACCGCATCCCATGTCTCATTTTTTGTGCAAGAATTCCATTTCATCAACTATGGCCTCCTTCCAGAAGTCATCCCTCTCCGAACGACCGCCTCCCCGATGTTTTGTGATCATCATCAAGGTAGTTAAAGAAAAATTTGAACATAAAGAAGATGACTATACCTTTTTGGTCGGTTCTTTCCTAACCGATCTTCTCACAACTGGATTTTGTGGCTCTTCCTCTTTTGAATCCTATTATGTTGTAGAGTGTGATTCATCCTCCTTTAGCTCAAACTCTATCTTCTAGGTTCCTTTTGGTAGAATTCATGCTTAACAACACCTTTCACCTCTCTAAACACCGCATCCTCGCTGTACACAACCTTCCCCGTTTCTAGGTTCCAAATCTTGTAACCTTTTAAACCATCCTTATACTTAATAAAGATGCACCTTTTATATTTATTCTCTAACTTGGTCCTTTTCTCCTTTGGAACATATACATATGCATGACATCCAAGTACCCTCAAGATGTGAAAGAGAGGTTTTCTTACTAGTCCATACCTACGTGGAGTCTTATCCTTCAATGGCCGACGAAGGTGATCTCCGTTAACCAGGTAAGATGAAATCACCATTGCCTTTGCCCAGACCATGTCCTGTCCCTCGATACCACCGAGCATGATTCTTTCTCATTTTCCATCAACGTCTCCGTTCATTATTTCTACAACTCCATTTTGCTGAGGTGTGTATGGAGTAGTCTTATGTCGTGCTATACCACACTTCTTACGTAGTCCTCAAATCCTTCGTAATCCCTCAACCATTATCCGTCCTCAACACCTTTATCTTCTTCTTCGGCTTTCCACCAGAGCCTTAAATTATTTAAATCACAAAGACTTCATATTTATTCCTCAATAAATATATCCATGTATTCCTTGAGAATTCATCTATGAATGAAACATAGTAATAATGCACTTCCCATCGATGAACCGACACAGTCCAAACACATCATTATGCTCAAGCTCTAATATCTTGTTTGCCCTCTTAGCACTAATAGAAAACTCCACCCGATTTTTCTTCCCATATACACAATGTTCAAAAAATTGATATCCAGAGAGTAGGCTCAGACATACCTTCTACCATACTATTACCATGCAAAGATCCGAAGGCCCTTCTCTCCAATATGTCCAAGACTTTAATGCAATATCATGGTATTTTATACAAGAGATTGCTAGGATTTTGCTCCACCACAGGAACCAAAGAACTATTACACCCATCAATAACAGTACTACCATGAATCTTGTACATAGTTCCAATCCAAACTCCTCGAATTTACACCAGCGTTGATCCATGAACCATCTTGCGGTGTATATTTCTCGAACATTATTTTTACACTCGCATCATCCATATTGCTTATAGAAATTAGATTTTCGCCAATGTAGGAATATGCATAACACATAAAGGTTTCTAATCCTTCCACCTTGTAGCTTCAACTTGAATTTTCCATGTCGGACAATTCTGGCCTTTCTATCATCCTCAAGAAGACATCACCACCATCATACTTCCTGTATACTTGCATAACCACTTCCGTGGGGAGTGAAGTGAAAGGATGCACCTAAGTCAATCAACCATGCCTCACTATCTACGTGCATTTGAATAAGAAGCCAAATACACATCCCCACCTTCATCCGAGGTGTTTTTTGCCTCCGCAAAGGAACATCATTAGATCCCTTTCCCATTCTCGTGAGATTTAGATTCAGAGTCATTTTTGAAGTGACCTTCCTTTCGCATTTCCAACACACCTTTACAGGATTTCCTAGATTTATATCTCCCAATCGAAAAAAATATTTTTGTTTTTGTTCGGGACCTTCCTCGTATAGATAAGGCATTCCATTCTGAATTTACATTTCTCCGTCCCATTTCCTCCGAAAACAATGTCGAGACAATTTCCCATCAAAATTCAAGGTAGTTGCATTTATACCTATTGCACAACGTCAATCCCATGAATCCGGTAGAGAACAAAAAAATTGATGCACTTATCTTCATATGATATTTTTAATATCAACAAATGATAACTGACTCTTACCATAGTATTGAAGGTGTTCAAATGCTCTTTTCACCGAGTCTCCGTATCCTTCAAATTTCAAGTTATACATATTTTTTTCTGTGCTAAAATGAACAATTTATTCACTAGAGATTTATATTGTTACAAAGTCCCTAACTTGACCCACAAAGTCTTAGTCGTAGCTTCCCGTATACATTCAACAATACTAAGACAGATACAATCGCATTGTGCTCTTTTCATTCCAATCCAACTTTGTGCAAGATCTATCCGACATTTCCGTTGGTTTAGTAACCTGGATATACCATGGTCCACCGATCTTTATCCAATTCTAAGATCCTCCATCTTTAGCTTCCACAACTCAAAACTATGACTATTAAATTTTTTGATCCCTATCTTTCCACTACTCTCCATCTTCTTTCACTCGCAAGAATCGATCCCGTAGATCTCCCATTGAACAAGGGTCTACTATAGGCCTCGGGTAAAAAACCCATCCACAACAAAGGCGTCCCTTGAAGCCAAAAATATATGATACCAAATGTAGGTTTTAACCTTGTACAAAAATTATCTACAAACGAATTGTTAAAAACAAAAATAAACAATAAGAAGAGCATAAAACATAAAAAAATATACACAAATATTTTTTCCCCTGATCCCAAATCGGGACTACCGGCTTTATTTTTCAATATGTTCCTTTTTAGTGTTTCAACACATATATATACATGCCAAAGAATTCATAAACCCCAATCCATTAACCCCCGGATTATAACATAACTCTAGTTCCTCTAACCAGATCTACAAAATACCAGGGGGTAGAAAACTATCATGCCCCAAAACCATGTGCAAACCCATGCAAAAAAAACCATTGGCGGGTCCGACTATTCGTGGAAATAATATAACGTATATCCAAAATTGAGCCTTCTTGGGGCTTCATGGATGTATCTTTCCCCATGCAATCCATGCATCATACTACCATAAGCACATAACTCCATAGTGTATAAAAAATATAACAATATACTGGCGATCTTACCTTGTTGTGTCCAACATGATAACCCGTAACCGAACACATCCATGCCATCTCTAAAGGGACTCCATTTCTCAGGAATCCAACTATAACTTGAAACCAATCATTATACCTATCAAATACATGTTCATGAATATAACATACATATCCACATAATGTCAGATAAAATCAAGGCTAAGAAGACTTCATGTATGCAAAGAACTCCTTCATTTAGAATCATGGTTTCCAAACATTACTGTATTCTCACCCAATTCTTTTACCTTTTACCTTATTGCAATTGAGTTTTATTATCTTAGTATCACATCAGATAGTTGTTTTTTATATAAACAAATCAACTCACACTTAATACACTAATGCCATGTAAGTTTCCCTCAATATATCTTAGGGACATTATCACATTTGCTCAACCAAAGAAATATTGTATGAATAATAACATCACAATTATATCGACTCATACCTAATACCATAACCATAACCATATGCATGGGCCAATCCAGATTAACATGATACATATAACATCAATATCTTAATTGAAATAACCTTAATCATAATGCATATGATCACAATGCATATAACAACAAGTTATTACTAGGAATGACAAACCAACGCATGTACATATGTAGCCGACACTCAACAACCAACATATATCATACATGGAACCACAACAAAAATAGAATTACTTGCATGTATGTAACCATAATTCATATAACAATCACTAACCAACATACCTACATGCCAATATACAAACCCGTATTACGATTTTTTTCTTACCCCGAGGTCCAATGTTTCAACCTCACTCTAATAATCTTCTTCTCCTACCTATCTCACCACTGTGATCAACATCATACATACCAACACTTCGAAGGATGAAAAAAAACTACATAATGATCACCACGATGCATGCCCGACCTACCATGCATGCATAACCATAACCATGAAAATGCATGCATAACAATATATAGACACCGACATGCATAAAATTTATATACAAACCCAACATGCATTCATCACAAACACATCCCAAGAACAACATCATCAACTTCTACATGAAAACACAACCATAATAATGACCATCATCATGCATACATAACAATCACATAGACAATAACTAATGTGGAGTTGCGATGGATGTCGCTAGGGTTTCCACTATTCTTCCTTGGTTGCCTCGAGCATCGTCGGCCCTGCGTAACTCGCCTCTCCCTTTGCCGCCGTCGCACATGCATTCTCTACCCCACAGGGACCACCGAAAGACAGGCTCAAGGATGGACTTGGGGCCCCAATGGCCCCGCAATCCTAAATGGAAGATCTAGAAATAGAGCCACAAAGAATCCGTGCTTGAAACCAGAGGCTCCCCTTGCTTCTAATCCATTCGCAGACAATGCACCTTAGAAATTTTTGCGGTCGATAAATTTACCTTCCATTTGGAAACTAACCGTAGAAATTTATATAATCGATATTTTATACATCCGAAATTCTCCCGATCACACACTATTTGACTTCATGCACAATACACCCTTTCTACCATTGATCATTAATTGCGGAAATAAAACAATCACATGCGCACATTAAAACCATAAACATTCACACATATGAACACAAGAATTTATGGGAAAGATTAAAGCGTAAAACCCACAACTATATGTATATTATATTTCATAGAGATCATGTAACAATCATCATACAAAGCTCCTCACAAGCTCTCGCATACCCTCCAATTTCTACACACTAATCGTGGTCCGATCTAGCAAAACACATGCTCCAATCTCTCGCTACCCGCTAGCATGCTCTACGCGCAATCACTACCGAAGAAAGGCTCACTTCCGAGTTGGTACATCCTTTCTCACTCAATCATCATTGGCATCTCCAATCAATCGTGTGTTGCAAATCATGCAACACTATAGTCACAACCGATAGTCACACCGTTCTTTCACCTACCTCCTTCACCGGTCTCCACCGAAACTCCGTCCATGCACCGTAGTTAATCGGACAGCTCTTTTTCGTTGATTAATGAGTTAATAATTAGTGAATTAATTAATAATTAATTGACCACTCACTAGTGTATCGATCAATTAGACTAGATACAACTAGTTCAACTATGTTTGAATCTCGGTTAAACCGAACACAACTCAATTAAACTATGTCACATGAGCTCTAACTGAAGTATCCATGAAATAGCTCCACTAACCCTCGTGAATAGCGAATTCTTCCGCGCCCTTGTGCCACATCATGCACTTAACTCGAAGTGCTCCAAGAGAATAAGATAATGTTTATAGTCCAAATATTATTAAGAGTTCATTGGCTGACATATATCTATTTTTAGACTGGTAATCTAAAAATAGACGGCTCAATATGTCTAAAAATATATGTCCACCATTTTTCCAACTCGAGCAACCATCCACAAATAGCATCCCCGCAACTCATAGAATATAAGATTGACATGTCTACAAGTAGACATAGTTTAAAAATAGACTTGCGCCAAAAATAGCTCCGCTGGCCCACTTAGTGAAGGTGACTTCTTTCCACTAAGCTCATCATCTTGTTGCAATCTCAACACGAACGCAGATGGGACAAGATCGCTTTGCACCCTTGCTAGCTTCCAGGGTCGAAAATAACCTCGAAAAAAGGGATGGCTTCGCTCGTAATACTCGATTCAAGGTTCCTAGCCCTAATGCAACACCGGAGTGACCGCAACACGCCGTATCCGTTTCCCTCTATTACTGCATAAAAATAGCTATTTTATTAGGAAAAAATTTGATGCTCTAGGTTCACTCCACGGATCTAGTGAGATCCTTCTCACAGCCCTCGAACTCAAGCCGAGATACCCTCGCCTCTCAACGTCTTCTTTATGGAGGTAAACAATCGAATGCCTCTCTCCCGCTTTCATTCTACAATATTGAAAAATATGTCTTGTATTTTTAACCCTTCGCTTATGAGGAGGGGTAGCTAGAAATCGTCCTTTGCCTAAGCGTTCTTTTACAAAGATGTTGTCCATGCACAACCTTCCAAGAAAGAGGCTCAAACCCTTGTGAGAAAACCGAGCACCATATGGAACCCCTAGGCCTTCTTGGTAGGAAAAATCAAGGAGGTGCCCTCCCAGAAAATATCCCACCCGCATTTGGAAACCATTACAAATTGTTTTCGTAACTTCGCCATCATTTGCCGATTCAACAAGTATTGCGGGTCGTGTACCGCATATTTGTATCAATGGGATTCACTCCACCCGGACGATCAACCTAAAGGTTATGTTCGCTTCGAAGTTCATTGTTCCTATTTTTCCCTAATGAGGATTATCAAAAAGCCCTAATCGGGGGGTCCATTGTTTTGGGGAAAGTGTATTATTCCTTACCCCTTGGTTCCCGGATTTTGACCCTTCCTCGCAGTCATCACCAAAACTACCCATTTGGGTTTATTCCCACCGCGTGCTCAACCATGGCACTCCTCCGCTCCAAGGTATTGGAAACTCGGGTATTTATTTAACATTGATCCCTCTAGAGAAGAGATAGGCATTTATACCTATGGCATAATTTGTGTGGAAATAGACCCTGGAAAAAGTCTTCACGATCAAATAAATCCGAAAGTGGGTGACTTCCTATGGACTCGGACTCTCGGATTACGAGAACACCTGCAGACAAGGATGTCATCACCGCCACCAAATAGGTAACCTTCAAAGCTCTTGCACTACTTTTCACCCAAAAAAAAGGCAATCAAAAACCGAAATCTAAAAGTTGGAAGCCCGTGCTCCATAGCCCATGAATGACTCTCGAGACAACTTCAATGAGGAGGAGACGAAAGCATATGAGGAGACACTAATATCGGAGAAGGAAATGGCCTCAATGGTCTCGAAGGGCCTCGCCGATAGCTCAAATCTTCAAACGACAGCATGAGTCCACCTCCTCGCACTACGTACAAGGAGACTAATCCAATGGTTGATACTGTCTCCGTATTTCCCTTACCTACTTTCCCACAATACTGGGTTCAAAGTTACAAAAAGAAGGAAAGAAAAGTTGTATGGAGGCAACCACCCTTTCGGGTAGATGCTAGTGACTTTCTCACTTGGTTCCTCCGTCTCAATTCTTACCGCTCTATGTTCTATCTTGTTCATGTCCCGGGCCGAGGTTGATATCTCGATCATTTCGGTGCCCGCTTCTTTTCGTCTCTATGGCTGATATGGGTTCCCCGCTCTCTATGCTTGATATGCCCTTCTTGTAACACCATATTGTACTATTTTCTTTAATTTTAATAGAAGTATTCTTATTTAGACAATCACATATAGAACCTACATGCATGCATGAAAACTACTCTTCCCATCCAATCCAAGTGTTGAACCATGCTTTGATGTCACTTTGTAACGCCTCCTCCCATATCTACACACCTCACCACCTCGCCTAGTTAAACATGAGTTGATGGCTAGTATGAAATTACTCAACCTCCTAGACAACCTTAAGAAAATGGAGTCAACAAAACAAGACCTTATTTACTTCCTGTGTGCTATAGGAACCCCAAGAGCTAGAACGCCCTTCCAAGTGCCCAAACTTGATTTAGCTTGCTTTTTAATTGATATGAACTCCTAGTCACATGCAAAATCATACATCCATGAAACTCGAAAGCCTCCGTAGCATGCATAACCACTACAAGGGTTTGACTCAGCCTTTTTCATCCAATTTTGTGCCCGAGATCATGAAATTTGTGCCACATTTTAAGGGCTAAACTCAAAGTTACCGTTAAGAACTTGATATCTAGAATGACAAACAAAGCCTCTAACACAAAAAATTAATCAAGGAATTAACCTAACAAGTCCTAACCATGACAATCATTCCATCAACACACACAAATAGGTAAACATGAAATATACATGTCAAGTGGATGCATATATGAACACAAATATATGAAACTTATCCAGAAACATCAATAAGGTTTAATGCCCTCTCACAATAGCTGCCATAACATCTATTAGGTCATGAATTCATTAACCCTTCCGCTAGAAGTAAAAAAATGATAAGATCCTAACTAGAATCTCATTACAAAACCATGCTTATAACCAACATATAACCGTATGAATAAAAATAACATAAAAACTATTAAAGCCACATATTAAATATTGTAATTACTCATGAATTACAAGGAAAGGTATCTTATCATTCATATGAAAAAGCCAACCAAGTTAGGGACTTCCACATACCACTTCAACCATAGATTGACCCGAAACAAAATATTTCTTTCCAACCAATCACCTTTGTGCCATGTTCCAAGCATGAATGTGGGATATCATGGGATAAACCAACGCATAAAAACCAAGGGAATCCAGAGGTTAAACCACCTCCACCTCACATGATCGTGATCTCACCTAAACCGGTCTCAAGATCACAAAACTAGACCGAGATTAGATGCCCGAGGATTCCTTCACTATCCCTTCAGAATTTTCTTATCTCCACCCACCTATCGAGGGATTCCAGGAGAAAATCCACTCACCCCCAACCCTTGGGATTTCCGAGACCACCTTAGCAAAATCCAAAACCTTTCGGCAAGCCAAGCTCAACTAAGAATGAATCCTATCACACCATGGCTACCTAGAAATGGAAAGTAAAGGGCCGAAAACCACCGTCAAACCCCAAAAAACCCATGCCAATGAAAATAAGTGAACCAAAAACACACATGCATATGACATACACGCCAAAACCTGATAGGAAATCATACATGAAACCTGTTACATGTAAGTATTCCCATTTAATACACTTGATCGACCTTCCTTGCTTGATCCTTTCTTTCCTTGTCCTTTCCCTTACTTTCCTTTCCTTTCCTTTCCTTTCTTGCTTGCTTTCTCCTCTTCGTGTTCTTCTCCTCTCTAAAACCAATTCCAAAACTAAACTAACAAAAATGATAACTAGCAAAATATAAGGTAATGAATCCTCACAAGATTTTTTTACTGAAGCCCTTAACTCTTCATTTTCCTTCTATTTTCCTTCAATTTCCTCCTCACATGCAACCTCGCGATCTTTCACCTCCCTTTTCTCCTAATTTAATTTATTTTCATACATAATATGCCAATTAATGCCTCTTTTTCCTTCTCAAATCCTTTTCCAATTTCCTTAGCCATAATAAATCGAAAGTGACACCCACTAGATGTTTTTCCAACCATTCAAATTTTGGAATACGTGAGTCTTTGACCTTAGTCTTATATTTTTTTACATGGAAATTCAACTAGGGTTATTGCATATACCACTTGGATGGCATTCTATGACTACATTGGCTTTTGTGTTGGCATTTCTGCGCTCGATAATTTAAAGTTCCTATCAAAAGGCCCAACCCACGGACACAACTAGCGCACCGGATATCGAGACAAGTGCCTCCGCAGTTGACCGAGTTGATTGCGGGGACAATAGAGATGAATGGAAGATATTGAGTGTGGGGGCACCAGCCAAAAATTTTCATCCGCACCTCGAGAGCCCCGCAAAGGACACAAGACGCCCGAGTAGGTCATCCCTATCGTGTTCTTCGAGTCATATCCCTCTTATGGAGAATGAGAGGGATATTCAATATACCATGTGTTCTATTGTTGGCATTTCTAGTATCCTAGTATATTGAATTGATTTTCCTTGATGGCAACTCTCTGACAAAGGATGTAGACTGTATAAAGAACTCAGAAAACCATCAGTAGTTCTATACAAGCAGAATATATGACTGAATGTGAATTGAACGAAGATCTGTATTTAATGGGAAATTCGATGTAAATAAGGACGAGTTAAAACATGTGTGAAGCTTTTCTTGAATAAGTTTGGTGTATGTATGCATCCTGATGGAGGATAAAGTAAATCCTGTGTATGATTAAGTTATGGTGATACTCTGATGGGTGGAGAATACCGAGAGTATTTGGGTATTGATTGGTTCAATTCTCGTACGGAATGCCCTGAAACTCTATGTGAAGTCCTGTTAGGAGAGTGAGCCATGGACGTGCTCTGTGTGTGCAGGGCACATAAGCTCTATCGGTCAAAGTAATAGTGTGTTCCGCATGTGATAGACAATACAAAGAAAGGTGTCCATGTTGAATGCAAAAGAACCGAGTCGAATAGTCGATAAGTATTTCAATGGAGTTGTATAACAGTATTATGGTTACATGAACTGATAACGCGGAGGAAGAACAATTAAAACAAAGTTATGCTTTCATGGAGAAACGTAGCAATGACGGAATAAAGACAGACGAAACCTTGAGTGAAGGAGAGGAACCACGAGCGGAATAAACAGTGAAGGGGGTTTCTGGTTTTCATCGCACCGCTCTCGACGGGAAAGCAATATTCAAGAGGTTGGGAGCGATTCCATAGAACGAGCGACACGCGTCCCTGAGTGTATTTACAAAACTGCCATCACTACGCACCATCGCACGTTAACATTCGACCAAGGATGCCGCGCGATATTGTTGAGCACCGTCGATCTGGAGGGAAGCCATCGAACGGTGGTCGTATGAGGAAGATGCGTGAAGGTTAACCAAATTACGGTGGCCATCGCACGTTATTGTTCACGCGTCTTCGCCGAGCGATACCCGTCTGATCAAATGAGGCGGCGCGACACGATAACAACCGTCGAATGGTGACGACCGTTAACGATGGGGCCCATACGCATGTATTGAGGTTTGCGGATTTAACCCAAAGTATTATGTCATGTATTAAGGGTGTGGGACCCGATTTCCCTTCACATTATTGGTTCAATATACGTTGTTGTGTTATGCCGAGATCTTCACCCCCAAGTCGAAGATTAAATATTATTGAAGGGCCCGAAAGGTTATATGGATATATATTACTGCTGGTTTCTTATATAATTCAACGGCACGTTAATGTTTGTAACAACTAAAGGGGGAATTGGATTAATATCTCAATCTCATATTGAGATATTAAAAAGCCTTAGATTAATTAATTTCCAGATCAAGAAAATAAAACAATGAAAAGTTGTTTGGGGCTTGGGTAGACCCCGCTGGATTACCTATTTTGATCCCGTCCAGGAATACCATTAGCGGTTGAGTGGTTTTGACTCATGGTATTGATAAAGGCTAAACTATATAAGGAGAAGAGGATCATAATACAGTGTGTGCATGTGGAAGGGTGGTTAATAAATAAATCTCTTTAAGAGATATCTGCATATATGATGCACCTATGGATATGATCTAGAAATGATGAATCTCTACGATGATTGGCAAAAGAAATGATGAAGACCTGACGGAAGTCTGATGAAGAAATTGAAGAAATCAGGTGGATCTGAGGGTTGAAGCCTTCTGTATGAAAGTGGAAGTATCCTGGCAGTAGAAGCTAGTGTTAAAATCAGGGGGTTAGAGCTCCCTTCCAGTAGTGGATGGAGAATGAGAGAAGGTTGTAGCCTTTCTGCAGGTGGGTGCCTGCGTGCTAGTATGAGTCTGTTCCAGTACAAAATTTTAAGAAGTTTTCTTTATAATAAATATTGAAGACAGAGATGACAGCAGTGGTGGTTTTCTCCCGAATTGGGTTTCCACCTTAAATACTGGTGTTCATGTGTGTTGCTTATGTGTGATGGTTTATTCTGTTATTACTGCACATGCTTACTGCTTACTAAACATCTGATGAATGAATGATGCAATGATCTAAGTAAAGAATTAAACGTATAATAAGATCTCTGGACATATGCAAGTTTTCTTAAGGATATCCACATTTATATGTGAGTTGGGTTCAGTAAAGTAACGTATGGGTTTAAGAGAAACAAAAAGTGAAAAGTTTTCAGTCAGCTCTAAATACTGATTCACCCCCCCCTCTCAGTATTTTTCCCAACAATTGGTATCAGAGCAGGTCCTTCTGAAAAAGCTTAGCCGCTAGAAGGAAGATCAATCAAGATGAGCAATCAAGATGGAACAACATCTATCAGGCCTCCGCTCTTCAACATAAACAATTTAATCTTCTGGAAAACAAGGATGAGATCCTATCTTCAGTCTCTGGGAGCAGATGTATGGGCTATTGTTGAAGGAGGATATCAATATCCAGCCGCAGTACCAACAGATCCAACAGAAAGAAAGAATTATGAAACAAATGCAAAAGCGGTCAATGCTCTATTGGGAAGTCTAACTGAATCAGAATTTGTCAAAGTCATGCAGCTGGATACAACAAAGGCAATATGGGACAAAATCATTCTAAGTTATGAAGGTGATGCAAAGGTAAAAAGTGCTAAACTCCAAACTCTCAAAATTCAATATGAGAATCTAAAAATGCATAATGAGGAGAGCATTGCCAATTTCTTTTTACGTCTTGATGATATTGTAAATCGTATGAGAAATATGGGAGAAACAATAACCGAATCTACTTTGGTTGAGAAAATTTTAAGATCACTAACGGCAAAATTTGAGTCAAAAGTTTCTGCTCTTGAAGAAAAGCAGGATCTTCAAAATCTTACTGTGGTACAACTTCATGGCATACTAACTGCATATGAAATGAGAAGAGGAGGACCATCTGAAGTCAAAGAAGCCATCTTTAGAGCTTCTAAAAAAGGGAAAGAAGTACAAGAGACAGAAGGATCAGGGTATATCTCAGAAGAATATGAGGTAAATTTTGTAAAGAAACTCCAACTTGGCACAGGATGGTTCAGAGGTAAACTTCCTTTCAAATGTTTTGCTTGTGGAAGAGTTGGTCATTATGCTGCTAAGTGTCCTCACAAAGAAACACGTGAAAAAGGAAAGGAAGTAGCAAAAAGGAATAAGAATCGGTTTAGCACTAGAAAAAGTTACTATACTCATGAAGACAGTGATGGGTTATCTGACAGTGAGGAAGAATGTGAACAAGATCTTAGACTTCTCATGGCATTTGAAAAGGAATCTAGAGAATAAAAAGATACTTTTATGGATGCTTTAGAGGACAATGATTTTCTTGATGAATTCAATCAACTCAAAATATGCTTAGAAGAAAGTAAAATATGCTTAGAAGAAAGTAAAATATCCATAGAAACTCTGAAAAATCAGCTTGAAGAAAAGGAGAAACACAATGAGAAATTAGAATGTGAAGTAGTAAGTCTAAGAAAATAAATTGAGAAAGTGAACACTTTGAATCTTAGATTTGCTAAAGGATCTGAAACCTTAGATGAGATTATCAAGGTACAACGTTCTCCTTTTATAAAGACAGGTCTTGGATATATTGGAGAATCTTCTCAGACTTTAGCACCAAATTATCTAAAAGCAGCTACAGCCAATATGCAACAATCTGCCACTCAGCAAGGGAATAAATAATCTTCACAGGTAAAGCATGACCAGCTCAATTCAAAGAACACTAAAAAGAATACCTTTCAAAGAAACACCAACCAACAGGTAAATTCAAGTAGAAGATTTCATGATCGCAGAAAATTCTTCTTCAATGGACAATGTTTCTCATGTCACAATTTTGGTCATAAAGCTATTCAATGTGTTGCATACAAAACCATTATGACAAGAGAAGCAAGAAAGAAAAGGAGGGATATTGGAACAAATAAGAATACCTATAACAACTTTTCTCCTCTTCAAAATGAAGTTGAATGTGCTTATTGCAATAACTTTGGCCATGAAGAATCTGAATGCAGGAGCAAAATCCAGCCAAAAGAGAAATTTCCTTCAAGCTCCAAAGTGTGGAAAAAGAAGGAATTACAGGTTGAAAATTGTGGCATATCTTTATTTGCAGAAGGTGAAGAAAATCAATGGTACATTGACAGTGGATGCTCTAAACACATGACAGGTGACAAAAACAAACTTCTTGCATATAGTGCTCTAGAAAAGGAGAAGAATGTTACATTTGGAAATGATACTCCTGCTGTTATAAAGGGAAAAGGGTATGTTTTTCTAAAAGAAAAGGTGAAAGCTAATAATGTCATGTATGTAGATGGATTAAAGCATAACCTGTTAAGTGTAAGTCAAATGTGTGATCAAGGAATTGAAGTTGTCTTTAGTTCAAAAGAATGTGTGGTACGTGATCTTGATATAGGTAAAACAATTATAAAAGGAAACAGAACTCCAAGCAATCTGTATGTATTGAAGAACTACAAAGAACAATGTTACTTGAGTAAATCTTCAGAAAACTGGCTATGGCATAGAAGGTTGGGGCATCTGAGCTTCTCTCAAATCAACAAATCAAGCAGACTTAAAGTTGTTCATGATCTTCCCAATATTACTCTACCTGAAAGTATCATATGAAAATCTTGCCAATTCGGTAAGCAGACCAGAGTGCAATTTAATGCCAAGGAAGGATCATCAAGTAAGCCTCTTGAACTCATTCATACTGACATATGTGGACCTGTGAAGAAAAAGTCACCACATGGTGAACAATACTATATCTTATTTATTGATGATTTCTCTAGAATGTGTTGAATTGGGTTGCTTAAACACAAAGATGAAGCATTTGAGAAATTTCAGATCTTCAAAGCACTAGTTGAAAATGAATTAGATCTAAAAATCAAGTGTCTTAGATCTGATCGAGGAGGAGAATATACATCAGATGAATTCCTTGAATTTTGTGAACAACATGGTATAAAAAGACAATTTTCGGTAGCAGGTACTCCACAACAAAATGGAGTAGCAGAAAGAATGAATAGAACAGTTCAACAAATGGCTAGAGCTATGCTTGATGATTCCGGAACACCTGACACATTTTGGGGAGAAGCAGCACATACAGCGGTAAATATTCTTAACAAGGCACATGTTCGTGTAAATAGTGATAAAACTCCATATGAACTATGGTATGGTAATCCTACCACTATGAAGCATTTTAGAGTTTTTGGAAGAAAATGCTTTATCAAAAATAATGATGAAAAACTTGGCAAGTTTGAACCCAAAGCAGATGAAGGAATACTTCTTGGTTACTCCTCTAGAAGTAGAGCATATAAATGTTACAATTAAAGACTTCGGAAGATTGTTGAATGTATTGATGTTGTTATTGATGAGTCTCCTGCAGCTCCAAAAGAAGAAAAACAAACAACAGAAGACGATGATGACATATATCCTTCTACATCAAATGGGAATGATGTAGACAGTGAACCCAATGAAGAACCCGAAGATGATTTATCTGAAAAGGCTCCATCCAGATATGTTCAAAAGAATCATCCAGAATCTCAAATTTTGGGAGAAAAGGGATCATGTGTACAAACAAGAAGGACTCTTGTAGGATCTTCTAGCTATCTGGCATTTCTATCCACTATTGAACCACACAATGTCAATCAAGCTAGCAAAGATGAATGTTGGATTCAAGCCATGAATGAAGAGCTTGATCAAATTGAAAATAATCACACTTGGGAATTAGTACCAAGAACTCATGACAAAAATGTCATTGGAACTAAATGGATATTCAAAAACAAGTTAAATGAGAATGGGGATGTTATAAGAAATAAAGCTAGACTTGTTTGCAAGGGGTATGCTCAACAAGAAGGTATAGACTTTGAAGAAACTTTTGCTCCCGTAGCTAGACTTGAAGCCATAAGAATGTTTCTTGCTTTTTCAAGCTTCCAAAAAATCAAAGTTTATCAAATGGATGTTAAATCTGCTTTTCTCAATGGAGATCTAGAAGAAGAAGTTTATATAGAACAACCAGAAGGATTCATTTTGGGAAATGATGAAAATATTGTTTGTAGACTTAAAAAGGCTCTATATGGTCTCAAACAAGCTCCAAGGGCATGGTATTATCGTCTTGACAAATATCTTCATCAACAAGGATTTTCAAAGGGGTTTGCTGATAGCAACTTATACACAAAAACTGAAAATAACAAACTATTGATTGTGGTTGTATATGTTGATGATATCATTTTTGGAAGTAATGAAGAGTCTATGAGTCAAAAAATTTCTTCTGATATGCAGCAAGAATTTGAAATGTCTTTACTTGGGGAACTAACATTCTTTCTTGGCTTGCAAGTGCAACAAGCAACAGATGGCATATTCTTATCACAAACAAAATATCTTAAGCAAATTCTGAAGAAGTATGGCATGGAAGAGTGAAAACCTGTAAGTACACCAATGGTAACCGGATGTAATCTCAGTTCTCATGATGATTCTCCCACAGTGAATCAACCAGAATACATATCTATGATAGGAAGTCTAATTTATCTCACTTGGACTAGACCAGACATTATGCATGCAGTTGGAATTGTTGGACGATTCCAAGCTAATCCAAAAGAGTCTCACCTTTAGGCTGTCAAAAGAATATTAAAATATCTACAAGGAACTCAAGAGTTTGGACTATGGTATCCAAAGAATGCTGATCTCACTCTTCATGCTTACACTAATGCAGATTGGGCTGGAAATGTTGATGATCGGAAAGGCACTAGTGGTGGTGCATTCTACATGGGGCCCCGGTTAGTATCTTGGTTCAGCAAGAAGAAAAGCTCTATTGCCTTATCTACATCAGAAGCAGAATATGTGGTTGTCGCATCATGTTGCACTCAACTTCTCTGGATGATGCAAACCTTACAAGAATTTCAAATCAAATGTTCACCTCCTATATCCATTATGTGTGATAACACAAGTGCCATCAGTATCTCAAAGAATCCTGTTATGCATTCCAAGACCAAGCACATTCCCATCAAGTATCACTTCTTACGTGAACAAGTGCTTGAACAAAAGGTGAAGTTGGAATATGTGCCCTCCAAAGAACAAGTTGCTGATATATTTACCAAACCTTTACCCAGGGAAGCGTTCAAATATCTCAGACAGAAGCTGGGAGTAGTCTCTGCCATGTAGAAGATCAGATCTACTTAAATATAGAAGATTAAATTGGATACGCGGATTTCCTGAAGGACAGAAAACCGCGTATGGGTAGTTGCTGACAAATTTTTTCTTGGGTCAGCATTCTTCAGCACAGCTGCGGTGCTCTTGGGTATCTCTAGATGCACAGGTTAAGGGGGAGCATTGGTCTTGTGGAAAGGATGCATTGTTGGAATTATAATTATGTTTGAAGATGTAGCATGATCTCAGGAGGAGCATGGTATTGTCGGTACAAAGGATCTTGATCTATCCTTTTTCCCTTGATGTCAAAGGGGGAGAATATTGTTGAATGTATTTCTAGTCATGGTTGCCATCAAGTCAAAAGGGGGAGATTGTTGGCATTTATGCGCTAATAATTAAAGTTCCTATCAAAAGGCCCAACTTGCGAACACAACTAGGGCACCGGATATTGAGACAAGTGCCTCCGCAGTTGACCGAGTTGACTGTGGGGACAACAGAGATGAATGGAAGAGATTGAGTGTGGGGGCACCAGCCAAAATTTTCATCCGTACCTCGAGAGCCCCCACAGTGATGCAAGACGATGAGTTGGTCACAACTGTCTTCCACGTCGGGTAGAATCAATGGCTCAACCATGTGTTCTATTGTTGGCATTTCTGGTATCCTAGTATATTGAATTGATTGTCCTTGATGGAAACTCTCTGAGAAAGGATGCAGACTGTATAAAGAACTCAGAAAACCATCAGCATTTCTATACAAGCAGAATATACGACTAAATGTGAATTGAAAAAAGCTCTGTATTTAATGGGAAATTCGATGTAAATAAGGACGAGTTAAATCATGTGTGAAGATTTTCTTGAATAAGTTCAGTATATGTATGCATCCTGATGGAGGATAAAGGAAATCCTGTGTATGATTGATTTCTGGTGATACTCTGATGGGTGGAGAATACCGAGAGTATTTGGGTATTGATTGGTTCAATTCTCGTACGGAATGTCCTGAAACTCTATCTGAAGTCTTGTTGGGAGAGTGAGCCACAGACGTGCTCTGTGTGCAGGGAACATAAGCTCCATAAGTGAAAGTAATAGTGCGTTCTGCATGTGTTAGACAATACAAAGAAAGGTGTCCCTGTTGAATGCAAAAGAACCGACTCAAATAGTCCATAAGGATTTCATCGGAGCTATATAACAGTATTATGGTTAAATGAACTGATAACGCGGAGGAAGAACAATTAAAACAAAGTTATGCTTTTGTGGAGAAATGTAGCAATGACATAATAAAGACAAACGAAACCTTTAGCGAAGGAGAGGAACCACGATTAGAATAAACAGTGAAGGGGGTTTCCGGTTTTCATCGCACCGATCTCAATGGGAAAGCGGTATTCAAGAGGTTGGGATCGATTCCATAGAATGAGTGACATGCATCCCTGACTGTATTTACAAAACCGCCATCACTGCATGCCATCGCACGTTAACGCTCGACCAAGGATGCTGCACGATATTGTTGAGCACCGTCGATCTGGAGGGAAGCCATCGGACGGTGGTCGTATGAGGAAGATGCGTGAAGGTTAACCAAAGTACGACGGCCATCATGCATTATTGTTCACGTGTCTTCGTCGAGCGATATCCGTCCGATCAAATGAGGCGGCGCGACGCAATAACAACTGTCGAATGGAGACGACCGTTAACGTTGGGGCCCATACGCATGTATTGAAGTTTGCAGGTTTAACCCAAAGTATTATGTCGTGTATTAAGGGTGTGGGACACGATTTCCCTTCACATTATTGGTTCAATATACGTTGTTGTGTTATGCCGAGATCTTCACCCCCAAGTCGAAGATTAAATATTATTGAAGGGCCTGAAAGGTTATATGGATATATATTACTGCTGGGCTTTTATATAAGTCAGCGGCACGTTAATGTTTGTAACAAATAAAGGGGGAATTGGATTAATATCTCAATCTCAGTTTGAGATATTAAAACGCCTTAGATTAATTAATTTCCAGATCAAGAAAATAAAACAATGAAAAGTTGTTTGGGGCTTGGGTAGACCCCGCTGGATTACCTATTTTGATCCCTTCCAGGAATACCATTAGCGGTTGAGTGGTTTTGACTCATGGTATTGATAAAGGCTAAACTATATAAGGAGAAGAGGATCATAATACAGGGTGTGCATGTGGAAGGGTTGTTAATAAATAAATCTCTTTAAGAGATATCTGCAGATATGATGCACCTATGGATATGATCTAGAAATGATGAATCTCTACGATGATCGGAAAAAGAAATGATGAAGACCTGACGAAATTCTGATGAAGAAATTGAAGAAATCTGGTGGATCTGAGGGTTGAAGCCTTCTGTATGAAAGTGGAAGTATCTTGCCAGTAGAAGCTGGTGTTAAAATCAGGGGGTTGGAGCTCCCTTCCAGTAGTGGCTAGAGAACGAGAGAAGGTTGTAGCCTCTCTGTAGGTGGGTGCCTGCCTGCGTGCTGGTATGAGTCTACGCCAGTACAAAATTGTAAGAAGTTTTCTTTATAATAAATATTGAAGACAGAGACGACAGCAGCGGTGGTTTTCTCCTGAATTGGGTTTACACCTTAAATACTGGTGTTCATGTGTGTTGCTTATGTGTTATGGTTTATTCTGTTATTACTGCACATGCTTACTTCTTACTAAACATATGATGAATGAATGATTCAATGATCTAAGTAAAGAATTAAACGTATAATAAGATCTTTGGACATATGCAAGTTTTCTTAAGGATATCCACATTTATATGCGAGTTAGGTTCAGTAAAGTAACATATGGGTTTAAGAGAAAAAAAAAGTGAAAAGTTTTCAGTCAGCTCTAAATACTGATTCACCCCCCCTCTCAGTATTTTTCCCAACACAATGCACATAGAAAAAGTACTTTCAGTTAAAATTGCATTCTAGAAAATATATATTGAGTACATTTAAATCATTTTTCATCAATGCACATAGTAAAACTACTTGAACAATTAATTTCATTCTAAAACATATATATCCAATATGTAAGTAACATTTTTCATCAATGCACATTGAACATATCCGACCATTGGACAAACAAATTTTGTACTAGATTTTCAATCAGGAATAGAGATGTGGGTCAAATCCCACCAAAAGTCGGAGAAGTGCTCCGAGTCTCTTGTATGAAAGGAATCTTCGTACAAAACTATACTGCAAATGATTTATTTACATTGTGGATACTTTTTACCAGAAAATCCAACTAGTTTTTCATCAATGCACATAGAAAAACTAGTTCCAGTTAATTGCATTCTAGAACATATATATTGAGTACGTGAATAATTTTTCATCAATGCACATAGTAAAACTACTTGAACAATTAATTGCATTCTAGAACATATATATATATATATATATATCCAATACATGTAACATTTTTCATCAATGCACATGTATAGAAAAGCTACTTTCAGTTGATACTAGAGCACGTGCATGTACCAAAACAATTTGTACATGTGCAAAAACTTGCACAAATAACATAAGCAGCTCAATTTTTAGTTGAGTACTGGAAGTTCTAAAACATATTTAATCCAAAGAGAATAAATTTTTGGGCAATTCAATCAAAAAAATTCCAATGGAATGCCATCTTCAATAATCTGTTCATGATCGGATTTTGACATTTTCCATTTCTTAATTTTCATTTTTTTCTTTGATTGAACCTCTATCAACTTTATGCGTGCTGCACACACCAAGTGACTATATTGACAACTTATGGAATCAGGTTCATAGTCTTCAAAGTAAACAAAGTCCCCACTTTGATTAGTTTGTCTAAAAAAATAACCTTTCAGTATAATAGATCCTCTGTCATATTGAAATCCGTGATCATTATAGTTTTGTAATAATTTCATTTTTCGTTCAGTGCAACGCATCAAATAATACTTAACATTTTCATCGTTGTCAATAGGTGCAATTACAGCAAAAACATCTCCTGCACAATAAAACAAACTTAACAAAATTATACATATTTAAATTTATTTCTAGATCTTTAAATCATTAGAAAGAAATTCAAATGTTACCTTCTCTAACAAGATCAGAAACTCGATCACCATCGGATGATATTGTAGTTTCCTTTGATTGCATTTCTTCAAACATTGCAACAGACATTTTTCCCTTTGTTTTTAGCTTTGTATGTTTCCAATCTTTTACATACATTTTGTTTTCACAAACGTCATTGGATTTTGTGTTGTCTATGCAAACATCACAAAAACAATAATATTTTCTTTTATCCAATGCAAACACATTTTTGGATGACTTTGTTTTAATTGAATGCAATTTTCGAGTCCCTTTTATTGTTTCAACATCATTTCCAATTGATCTATCTAGGTCTTCGATCCCAATATGCCAGAATAACATTTATATGGAAAATTAAAAGAAGAATTGGTAAATATGTCAAAATACAATCAAAGATAATCATTGCACGATAAATGTACAATGTTTAAAATTAGATTTCGAATAAAAATTAAATTGAATGTACCTTCATACTTCCCTTTATGGGTTAGTCTCACGGATTAGAGCAGCGATGCACCATTGAACAACTTCTTTAGTGTTCAAAAGTTGGCTTGCAGAGGAGTTCATTTGATATCTTTGAAGTGCTCATTTTATGCA